>CM021101.1:868743501-868813667 GCA_007115665.2 Sequoiadendron giganteum
ATTTGATAGAAAACATTTATGGCCAAGCAAGGAAAATGAACATATGTAGAAGCTCCATGGACTTTTTTTAAAAAGGAGCTAGACCAACTAAAAAATCTAGTGGATAAGAGAGGGTTTCCAAAAAGGTGGGGATTTATCACATGTGAGTGATGTGATAAGTCTAAATTTCTAGAAGTTCTTGGCACATGTAAAATGACAAGTCAAGTCTTCTAGAACTTGCATGGGGATAGGGTAAACCTTGGAAGAATAAAATGTGAATTAAAAATTCACATGGGAAAGGGAGTAAAGGCCAAGAAAGGCAAGTGGAAAGGTTGAACAAAAAAGGTATGCCAAATGTGGTTGATGGCCTTGATTAAGGTTGTGCAAACACAAGATTACGATCAAGTGGGAGACTATGGAGGATGTGACACTAATCTTAATTAAGTGGTGCACATCCTAATCATGGATTAATTAATTTAATTCAGATTAAAAGAGGATTATGGAGAATGTGACAAGGAGAAAGAAAATGAGGAATTAAAAATTGATTTTAATCAAAAAATGTCAAATGACTAAATTAAATAAATTGTCCTATTTATTTAATTTAGAGAAGAAAAGGTGTAAGGTAAAGTATTTAATTATTCAATTACATACTTTAGGAACCTTAGGCAAAAAATGGAATAATGATTAAATAAATTATTTAATCATTATTAATGAAATAGATGAATAGAGTAGATGATTTTGACCATGTAGAAGTGGTCAAATTTAGATATCTACATTTTGCCCCTAATTCGAAGTATTGTTAGAATAACAATGTTTCAAAGAAAAGAAAATACAGATGACTCTATAGAGGAAGTAAACAGAAAATGATGCCCTAGCATGGGAAGAGAGACCTGAGCTACCCAAATAGTAGGGAATGGATGAAGATGCCCTAATCTTGTGAGGGAATGACTATGATAGGGAAAATAAATAAATGGGAACAGTATGCCCCCTCAAGAGGGCGAGTGGGGAAAAGAGAGGGGTCCTAGGTGACCTATCAATAAGAAGAAACAGAGGGTATGGTTTGTAAGAGCATGAAAATTAAGCAATTTTTCCTTTTGAACGAAGTCAATCCAACGATCGGTTTGCAAATGGTGGCCCCGGGAAGAAAAGGGAAGAAACGGGTTGGAGGCCCACAGAGGGGTGGATTTGCCCCATTGCAAAAGGGAGGACCTGCCCCATGGTAGGGCGGGTCCACCCCAGGGCTGGGTAGATCTGCCTTGATGCGGGGCTAGGCGGATCCACCCCAATGCAGGATGGGTCCGCCCTAGGGCTGGGTGGAGCTGCCGTGCGGTCGGGTGTGGAGTTGCCTCACCACGGGGTGGCGCTGCCGCATGGCCAAGGGCGGATCCGCCCCACAGTTGAGGGTGGATCCATCCCACAATGGGATAGGTCCGCCCTACAGTCAAGGGCGGATCCAACCCGACGTAGGGCAAGAGATTGATGAAGGATGAAGGGAAGGGGGAAAAGATGAGAGATGAGATGATGAAAGAGGATATGAAGATGATGATGTAAATTGATGGATAAGAAATGATGATAAGCGATGGGAGATAAAGGTGAGCACAAATGGATTCGAGGACACATATATGTTGCCCCAGTCAAGCTACAAGCCAGGTTGGGTGGATGGTTGATGGAGTGTTGTTTGATATGATAGCATTGTTGATGAGGGAATGATACATCCCTGAGGATGACAATGATGATGAGGAGGATGATTGGATCAAGGCTTGTAGCGAGGCTGGGAACAAGACCAAGAGTGGGATGAGATGATTTGTGCTAGATTGAATGGAGTAGGACTGGATGGGGATGTGAGATGGTTAAATGAAATGATGGGGGACAAGATTCTTAGAATAACCAATCGATAGTATTCTAAGAAGATTGAAGAGATTATGATAAGAGATTGGATGGATAGGGGAGGGAGAGTGATGAAGGATTATAGATTGGTGGGGGATTTTGATGGATGAGAGGATGAGGGATACATGCAAGATGATGGAATGGTAAATGAAATGCAATCCTAATGCAATTTTTCATCTTCGGAGCACTAATTTTTTTCTATAGAATAAGACATCAGATACCATGGTATGTGGAAGCAAGGTGAATTAGTGTCTAATGCATAAAAAAAACACAACAAACAAGAAGGCTATCCCAACACCCCAAATTCATGATGACTTTGGTCGGGCCAAGTATTGGAATAACCACAAGCACAAAAGGATGCCCCAGCGTAACACAAGACCTTGGGGATCTTGGTGGGTACTACATGGGTCAACCAAGAAGATAAAAATAGATAAAAGAGAAAGATACACCCCTATGTCGACTAGTCAAAGAACACCATGATATGATGGATCAAGGCGACCATGAAAAGTGATGATAGGGAGCTCAAATGATAAACAAAAGTCAAAAGCATCAAAATATCACAATCAATTTCAAATGTCCTTTTCCATAGGATCAAGAGGATGGATGGGGTTGATGAGGTCTATTAGGAAGGATGCATCCTATTGAGACCGATGATGGATACTAAACTAAAAGATCGATATGACGTAGGATATTCAAAATTGATTGGATCTAATGATACAATTGGATCTCATTTGTGGAGGACCAACTAGGATAGGGACATACTTGATGACATGACAAGATGACAAGATGACAAGACACACGACAACAGGACTAACACACCCTAAAAACCTAGGGGACACAAGACCGACACACCCTAAAAACCTAGGGGACACAAGACCAACACACCCTAAAGACCTAGGGGCTCGAGGGTTGATCAAAGATCATCCTTACCTACGTGAAAGCGTAGAGCCCTCATAGTTTGATAAAAGACCATGGATAAAAGTGGAAAGAGGAAAAGGGTGACCAATGGTGGATGTCAAAAGACATGACATATACCCTAGGATCAAACAAAATGATTTAGCCTTGCCTACGTGAAAGCGCAGGGGAAACATAGTTTAATACAAGGCCAAAGACAAAGGATGGAGGACAAATGACAGAGCCTCAGGGGCGGATCAAATGATCGACCTTGCCTATGTGAAAGCTTAGGGGCAATGTAGTTCGGAACAAGACCAATGACAGACAACAAATAAGGGATGATGACATGACCATGATAAATGGATAAAAGGATGGAGCGGATATGATGAGACAAGATAGACTTGTAGGATTGGATAGGATAATGGTGGATATGTGTAGGATGTGTATGATGTGAAGCTCAGTGATGGGATAGGTAGTCATATCATTAGAATATGAATTGGGAAGGTGAAATGATGGATAGATGAGTGATGAAGATATGACAAAGATGTGGGAAATAGATAGGAATGATGAGAGGGAGGTAGAAGGGCATTGGATTTCATGAGGGTAGCCTATAGCTAGATACCAATGACAAGGGATTATGAGATAGGAGGAAAATAGAGGGAAATGGATGGATGGATAAAGATGGGGAGATAGAAAGATGTGAGGATAGGTGGATAGAGGGATAAGGAATTGGAAGGATGGAATGGATTATTAGATGGAGAAATTGATGGGAGGATAAGGATGAAAAGATGGAAAAGGACTAGTGGATGAGAGTATAGGAAGATAAGGATTTGGTAGATGGAAGGGATGACTGGATGGATAAGTGGATAGGGAGGTAAGGATGGGTAGGATGGGAAGATGGACTGAATTACCTGGAGGAATGGATGGATGATGTTGCCAAGGACTCTATCGAAAATAAGGAGATGCCCCCACTATATTTTTCATGTAGGATGAGGCAAGAAGGATAGCAAGATGGGTGGATAAGGAAGTGAGATGGGCAATAGAAGGTAGATAGAGGTAGATAGAAGTGGATAGGGAATATGGTGGTGTATGGATGAGGGGAATATGTTCCAAGAGGTGTCCAAAGCATGTACATAGGTTTTCCCCTATCTTATCAAGATCGCAAGGAAAATGGAGGGACTGGGATAAATGGGATAGGATGGATAGGATGTAGAAGATAGGCAGATGTAGGAGATGGAGCAAAGGAATGTGTAGGTGGATGTTGCCCCCAATCATGGAAGGAGACTAGATGGAGGATTTACGCATAATGCATGTTTTCCAGGTTTTCATCATGGTACTTATCCAAGGCGCTTGTTTGCCAAGTTTTCACCATTGGACGAATGATTTTATCTTTACTTTTTTTCTTTTTTTCTTTTTTTTTTTAATTTGATGATTTTTTGTATTTTTTTTATTTTTGGGACTTGTCGGACAGAAAGACGGATGGAGATGGAGGAGGATGTGGATTCAGAAGACATATGATAAAGTGGATGGATGAAGGACTCAAGCATCAAGTTCCATATGAGGTAATAATAGCCCATTTGGAAAGTGACGATTGGATGTTGGTACAACCTTATTATGAGAAATGGATTATGTAAGAGGATGAATCAAAGGGATTGGACAGGGGAGATAGAGGGGATAGTGGATGGGGTGTTGGAAAGTGTATGTATGGAATGATGGAGTGGATGTGTGATAGGAGAAGGTGTTCAAGACCAACATTGGCACATGTGGTGGATGTGAAATAAGAGGAGGGTTGATGGATGGAGAATGTGGCAAGATGGGAGGTGTTGGGATATTGAATTTTGGGACATAAGGACCCAAAACAGATTTAGGAGATGGAGGATGTGAATTATGAGTGTTGGGAATAGCAACTTTGGATGTCCTCATGTATTTTTCATTTGAAGGCATTGTGTCTTTTTTCTTTGGGATCCACATGGTGGTGATCTTTTATTTAGTGGGCCTTGGTGGCCGTTTGGATTGATTTGGATTGTGGATTCGATTTTTCTTTTCATCAACATGTCTTGTGAAGGGGACATGGGGAGCTTTAGATTCATGTGGATGTTTAGATTTATACATTTTTGCTTTGGCATCCAAAGTGCTTTTAGTAGCAATGGGATGGGTGCGAGGACATGGATCATGTGGAGCGATGGAGGTAGGGTTATAGGGATTATTTGTAGATGGAGAATGTGTAGGTATGTGCCTTTGTTGATCCTGATTAGGGGACATCAAAGTGGGATGTTTATGATGGGAGACATGGATAGGACGAGATGGAGGAGGTGATTTTGGGATATAAGGACCTAAAATAGGTTGTGTATATGGAGGATGTGTGGGGTTTGATGGAGGGATATAAGGACCCATAGTAGATGGAGGATGATAAATGATGGATGGAGGGACATAAGGACCCAAAATGGATTTAGAGGATGAGGAAGGAAGATGGACGATTGTTTTGAGGTAATATGATGGAGGAGGGGATGGTGGCAAATGACTTGGTAGAACGATGGGAAGTACCTCTTGTGCCTTTAGAAGAGGATTGTTTAGGATGTACGAAGGTTGTACCGACATATTTAGAGTGTGAGTTTTGGGAGACATAACCAAGACCATGTGTACCTGGATGTTCTTTGACTTGGATGGGATCTAAATTACCTTGCTCATGAAGGACTAAACCTTTTTCTTGATATTTCATGTTTTGTAGCATGTGATCTATGGTAGGATGCTTATTTTGTTGGAAGCATGATGCGAGTGCATTAGTAGGTGGAAGAGGTAGGGTGGTGCATATGCGTTGTTTTTCTTCTACAAGAAGGCCACCATGGATAAGTGTAATGTTACCAAGGTGATACAAAAGTGGCGTTGGAATGGTAGGACTAGATGGCAATGAAGGATCATGCGATGGAGATGAGGGGATAGTAGCATCAGGAGGAATGAGTGATAAGGGATCGGGAGAGGGATTAGGGAATATGATAGGATATGGATTTTTGTCAGTGGATGATGAGGGCTCATGAGATGGAGTGATTGGATCTTGAATGCAAATGGGATCACGGGATGGAATGGATGAGCTAGTGTGATCTTGAGATGGGGTGGATGGGAGGATAGGAATCGCGAGATGGGATGGATGGGGGATTATGATCTTGGGATGTAGTGGATGGGATGGAAGGATCTTGATTTTGAGGAGGGGATATGCTTGTATGATTTGGATCAAGCTCTTGGCATGACTCATCTTGTGTAGGATGTATGATGATGGAAGAGTGTTGGAGGGACTCCTCAATTGGGGGAGATAGGAGGATGGAGGATTCATGAAGGTCATGGGATTGAAGTTTTTGAATATTGGGACTGGGAGGAGGGGATTGGATGTCTTCAAAGGATTGGGTGGATCTAGTAGTAGAAGATGGGGATTTAATGGATTCGATGGGTTTGACTGGCTCAATTATGTGGATGGTGTTAGGAATGGTGATGGGAGGGATAGGTGTAGGATGGAGGAGTGCCTCATCATTAGTGACAATACATGATAGAGTGGGAGGGCATGGTGTCTCTTCTATCATGAGTCCTTGGGCAACATTTGGAAGGGATGTAGGATTAGGTACAGTGATGGGAATGGATGGAGGACCATGGATGGATGGAGGATTAAGATTAGGGAGTGGTGGATTAGGATTAGACATGGGGATGGGAATGGGTGGAGGATTAGGAGGAGATGGAGGATTAGGATTAGGGATTGGAGGATTAGATGAGTGAATGGGTGGATGAGGATTAGATGTAGAACTAGGAGGAGATGGAGGATTAGGATTAGGTATTGGTGCATTAGATGAGAGGATGGGTGGATGAGGATTATATGTAGAACTAGGAGGATATGGAGGATTATGATTAGATGAGCGGATGGGACTAGATGGAGGACTAGGAAGAGATGGAGGATTAGGATTAGGAATTGGAGGATTAGATGAGTGGATGGGTGGATGAGGATTATATGTAGAACTAGGGGGAGATGGAGGATTAGGATTAGATGAAGGGATGGGAATGGATGGAGGACTAGGAGGAGATGGAAGATTAGGGCTAGGGACTAGAGGATTAGATGAGTGGATGGGACTAGATGGGGGACTAGGAGTGGTTGGAGGATTATGATTAAATGAGTGGATGGGACTAGATGGTGAACTAGGAGTGGTTGGAGGACTATGTAGGTTATGTTTAGATGGAGGATTAAGATATAATGCGGTGAAAGGGGGAGTGATGTAGGAGGATGCGGATGTTGGATTAGATTGGGAAGATTGGGATGGTGAGTGATAGTAGGAAGATGTGGATGAAGGATTAGGATGGGGAGATGTGGAACTAATGTAAGGGTATTGGGATGGGGGATTGTGATAGGAAGGTGTGGATGTTGGATTAGAATAAGAAGATTGAGGTGGTGAACCACCATAGGAGGACATGTATGGTGGGTTGGCATAGGAGGATAGGGATGATGGACTAGGATAAGGGGATTGAGATGGTGGATTAATAGAAGAGGAGTATTGAGATGGGGGATTGTGATAGGAATGTGTGAGTGTTGGATTAGGATGGGAAGATTGGGATGGGTGATTAAAGTAGAGATATTGAGATTTTGATGATGAGGAGGATAAGATGATGTGGATGTTGGATATGATAGAAGTTGAGAGGGGGGACATGATGAATATGTAGATGGTGAGGATGTTGGATATCCCTTGTCAAGGGTAGCATAAGGACTGTTAGTAGATGCAAATGAAGGCATGGTGGGATAGTTTGAAGGAGTAGTTGGATTTTGGGAGGTGGTTGGAGAGAGCTTGCTAGCAATGATAGTGTCAAGGGGATCTAAATAACATTATTCATGATCAACAAGACTTTCATTATCGTCGTTGACATAATTAGGATTTCCCTTGACTACTATTATTGGTCGTGCGAGAGGGGGATAAGGATTCATGATGGATACAAAATGGACATGGATTGAGAAGATGGAGGGTCCTAGATAATGCAACAATAAATAGAGTGGATTGGAAGAAGATGTAGGTGGACTAAAACTCAAGTTGGGATATTGGATTAAAGCTCAAATTCAGATGATGGGATTAACGCTCAAATTAGAACTGGATTAGAGCTTATATTGGGATTGGATCATAGGATATGATAAGATAAGTTTATTTTGGATTGGATGATGAATTAGAATTGGTTGATGGAAAGTGTCCTAAACCCAATTCGAAAGTCACCCTAGGTGACTTAAAACATTGGTTGAACGGATTAAATTGGCTAAATCAATGATCACGGTGCTGAATCCACCTTGAGATAGAAGGGGATTGATTTGGTTCAATGATGTTGACTTACAACACAAATCCACCTCAAGATAGAAGGGATTGATTAGGTTGAAGAGAATGATTAATATGTAAGATAATGATCAATCCTAACACCTTGGTCAATTCAGGTAATAACAAAGGTTTAAAGGACTTTGGATGTAAATTGAGGATGCCCTAAAGGTTCCTTATATGATGGGAGTGTTGTTGAAGTGATATTTTTGGAAGAAAAACAACTCTTTAAATCACACGGAAGATGGTAGAACTAGTATCCCAAATGATCAATGTGAACATGATAAATGGACATTTAGAAAGGTTAAATGAAGGCTTGGAATGGTCAAATGGATGTTTGGATTGGTTAAATGAATATTTGGGATGATCAAACGATCAAGTAGAGACTCGGGGTGGTTAAACGAAGGCTTGGAATGGTCAAATGGGGTGAAATTATCTGTTCAAGAGGGCGTATCCGCCCTTCTGCAGTCAAAACAATGGACCAGGTAGGCAAATCCACCCCTCTACAGTGAAAAATATTGGAATAGGGGGGAAAATCTGCCCCTCTGTAGTGTAAAATGTTAGAACAGGGGGCAAGTCCGCCCCTTTGTAGTGAAATAGAAATTTGATTCGAATGAGAAAGATTATGGCAAGGACTTGAAATGACTTATCAAAAATTTACTGGTTTTCCATAGAAAGACACTTTAAGAAAGCACAATCCTATGATTAGTATCAAGGGTATGGCCAAAAGGTCTTAATCTAGGATGCACAAGGTTTCTAAGGATTCATCAATATACACTCGGTACGTGAGGCCCAAACTGTGAACACCAGTCCATCACAAGCGTGAGTCGGGAACCCCAACGAGATACTGAAAGGCTCAGACTAACTCTTCATGTCTATCTAGGTATCACCCTAGCTTCGACGCTCCACCAATTATGATGCAACTTGATTGGGGTACAACTTTGGCTCTCCCCCCTTTTATACCCTATCGGTACGTGTGGTTGGGATCGTCCCTTGGGGTGATGAAATCCCCAAGCAAGTCCCTCTAAAAGGAAGACACTAATCATTTCCAACTACACCCCAAGTTCACATAAAGTGTAAGGGGAAGGTGAAAATAGACTAATGCCCCCTTTGGGTAACACAAAATAGGCACACCATACAATAAGTATTACTTCCTCCTTATTAAACTATGTGCCTAGATGAAAACAACAAGAAAATATTTTCAAAATATGAATAAAATAAAGGCCCTGCAAGAAAATGTTATTTGTTTTATCCTTCGTCCTTTGTGAATTACAGAAAAATGCTGCAAAGTATTAGCAAGAAATCTCACTTCGCCCACCAACAAATAGGGTTAGGGGGTTAGAACTCCAAACAACAAAAAACTGAGGCAAAAACGAAGCTAAAATGCAACTTTTTTACCTTCCCGAGCGTGTTGTTTAGGGAAAATCTGCCTTTTGCAGAAAAATAATCAGAAACGTTGGAATAGGAGGGAAAATCCGCCCCTCTATAGAAAAACAGTCAAAAACATTGAAATAGGAGGGCAAATCTTCCCCTTTGTAGAAAAATAGTCAAAAACATTGAAACACGAGGGAAAATCCACCCCTCTGTAGAAAAACAGTCAGAAATGTTGAAACAGAAGGGTAAACCCACCCCTCTGCAGAAAAACTGTCAGAAACGTTGCAACAGAAGGGAAAATCCACCCCTCTGTGGAAAAACTATCAGAAACATTGAAACAGGAGGGAAAATCTGCCCCTCTACGAAAAAAAACTGACAGAAATGTTGAAACAAAAGGGAAAATCCGCCCCTCTAAGGAAAAAAATGTCAGAAATGTTGAAACAAGAGGACAAATCCACCCCTCTACGAAAAAAATTGACAGAAATGTTGAAACAGGAGGACAAGTCTACCCCTCTATAGTAGACTGGAGGGCAAGTCCGCCCCTCTACAGCAGACTGGAGGGCAAGTCCGCCCCTCTATGGGGAAAATCCGCCCCTCTACGACTTGGGCCTACAAACAACTTCAACAACAACAAACGTGAAATAAAGAGACCCGTTTGTGGGTCCCACCGGGCGTGCCAGAAATGTGATCTCCTAAAATATTATGTCCTATCTAATGATGCAAAACTAACTATTAATGCAATAAGAAAGAATAACACATGGAGGACACCTCAACGATTAGCCTAAGAAAAGATAAACATGAAAGTAAGATGAAATACAATAAAGAGTGATTATACCTTCAAGCTGCTTATTCCTTGGTTGGCCCTTTATCTTTGAATGCTTTGTGTGCTCCTTGGATGGCAAGTGGGATCAAATATGCAAAGTGATATGAAAAATGGATGAAGACATGGTAATGGTGAACTCAAATGCTATGGTGAATGAGAGCTCAAATGACAATTTTGCAAGAATTTTGGTAGCAAAAGACTTATTCTCAAAATGAGAGGAAGGAGAGGGTATTTATACAACAATTTGAATTCTCTAGAGAATTCAACGGTTGAGATTAATCCAACAAAGTCAAGATGAAGGGCTATGGTCCCACATCTTGACATGTGGAATGTGAGATGGCCTAAGGTGAGATGATGTGGGAGTGAGGTGGAAGAGAGGTACATGATGTGGAGGAAGGACATGTACCTTGTAGGTACCTTGGGGGATGAGAAGATTCAATGGAGGAATAAAAAGGAATTAAAAATTCACAATGATTGGAAGAATCTAGTGGATAAGAGAGGGTTTCCAAAAAGGTGGGGATTTCTCACATGTGAGTGATGTGACAAGTCTAAAGTTCTAGAAGTTCTTGGCACATGTAAAATGACAAGTCAAGTCTTCTAGAACTTGCATGGGGATAGGGTAAACCTTGGAAGAATAAAATGTGAATTTAAAATTCACATGGGGAAGAGAGGAGCCTATGTGAATTAAAAATTCACATGGGAAAGAGAGTAAAGGCCAAGAAAGGCAAGTGGGAAAGTTGACCAAAAAAGGTATGTCAAATGTAATTAATGGCCTTGATTAAGGTTGTGCAAACACAAGATTAGGATAGTTAATGAGAGATTAGAAGCAAGTGGGAGATTATGGAGGATGTGACACTAATCTTGATTAAGTGATGCATATACTAATCATGGATTAATTAATTTAATCCAGATTAAAAGAGGATTATGGAGAATGTGACAAGGAGAGAGAAAATGAAGAATTAAAAATTGATTTTAATCAAAAAATGTCAAATGACTAAATTAAATAAATTATCCTATTTATTTAATTTAGAAAATAAAAGGTGTAAGGTAAAGTATTTAATTATTCAATTACATACTTTAGGAACCTTAGGCATAAAATGAAATAATGTTTAAATAAATTATTTAATCATTATTAATGAAATAGATGAATAGAGTAGATGATTTTGACCATGTAGAAGTGGTCAAATTTATATTTCAATAGGTTACATTGATTAAGTACTAGATATATTTTTACATTTTGTTGTGTGAGAAAAAATTAATAATGACCTTTTCATAAATGTGTTTGATAGCAGATCATGCCATTGGCAATTAGGGGGGATTCTTGTCTTATAATTGACTTAAGGAATGCCATAAGTCGATTGTCAACATTTACAAGGTATGTGGTTATATGAAATGTTCATGTGTGAGAGACATAGAGATATTATATTGCATTTTAATTTATGACTAAAGGTTTATACTAATTTACTAATCTTATATTAGGTGGGTTACCTCCAAGGAGATCCAGAATCTGAAGTGTCAAAGTGGAAGAAGGGAATTGCAAAAATTGTATGTGTATTTGAGAAGGAGCTCCCTACAGGTTTCATGGACTTACATGTCCATTTACTTAGACACCTAGTCGATGACATTGAATTGGTGGGTGTCGTATCAACGAGGTGGATTTTTTTTTTGAAGAGGTACATGAAAACTCTTAAAAGATACGTTTGACAAAAGACACATCCAGAGGGTTGCATGGTTGAAGGGTATGTATTGAATGAATAATTTTTCTTCCTTTGTGAATTCCTTGGTAAGGATTTTGAAGATGGTCTAAGCGTCTGGGATGATGAATGAACATCGAATATTATTGATGGATAAAAACCACAATCTAATGGTGTTGAAGTAGAAATTAGTAAGTAAATTCACGATCAGTGTGGTTGTTTTTCTTGCAATCATTATTCACTCTATAATTTATTTTTCAAATTAACAACATGAAATTTGGAGTTTGAAATAAACATATTGACATGTAATAGGTGTAGACAAAATTTATATACTCGACAAGTTCATTATGTACCACACAAAATTTATGAACAAATAGATTGATTTGTATGATAAAAAGAGAGAAGTGTTATAAGTAAGGAAACAGTTTAAGAGATCGAACCCAAAGAATACTCAATTTCCCACTAATCTACTTGGGGGATGGGGCAAGGATTTCACACTAGAATGGGTTACTGAAAAAATTCAAAATCAAATAGAAGATGCAAGTATAGATTCAGACATAACAAAAGATGAAATCAACACGTCTAGAGGATGTGAAAGAAAGGTATAGTTGGAATTTTACAAAATTTTATTTCCTTACAGTTTTGACACTATTAACTATTTTAATATTCTTCATTATATTTGTTTTCACTAAAATAAATGGTCTTTCATAGGCAAGGAAATATCCAAAAATGTGGGCATATGGTCGACATTATCGTGTAGAAAGTGTAGATGTAAAGAGACGATCCTTCGATTGTGGCATCATGGTTGAATTCAAGCAATCCAGTCAATCAAGCTCAAAAGATAAGAATATAATTGAAGGGAATCTACAATATGTTAGGAAAATACAAGAAATTATTGAGGTGGATTATCGCTCTTTTAAATGTTGTATTTTTAAGTGTAGGTGGTATGAAGCATTTGAGAGGACACAAAGACATGATACCCATAGTGGATTTTTTTCTATAGATTCCTCATGCTTCCTACCAAAGGATAAGGAACATTATGTTCTACCAATTCATTGTGAGCAAGTATTTCCTTAACTCAAACAAGAAGTTGTAGTGATCATTAATCTATTAATTTATAGTTTATTGCGAATATATACATGTGTTTATTAATCAATAAAATTGTTATAACATATGTCTAATATATGTATTTTGTTCATGTGTGGGTATTTTTCTATGAAGATATTTTAGACCCAAAGTGGATGTTTGTCATACATTGTGATCCAAGATTAAGGCATGTATTTGATGAAACATTAGTGGATACTAAGAAAAACAATGATGGCGAACAAAATGAGAGATAGGGATTACAAAACATTGAAGAAATTGGCATCCATGATGATATTGAAGATGGTTATGTTCAGGCACAAGAAGACAACAATCCAAAGTTAGATGATGTTATGGAAGACAACAATATGGATGGTATAGAAAATGATGATCCAAATACATATGCTAACAATATAGATGGCGTACAGTCAAATTTCAATAATGATGAAGATGATGCAGGTCAAGATGAGGATGATGGTAATATTAAATAATTGAAAGAACATATGAACATTGACAATGATACGATGGATGACATTGTAGTAGACAATAATGTTAATGACCAAGACTTCTAATTTTTCAAAATTATTTGCACTCCATGTTTAAAAAAGGGTGATTCTTATGGCCCAAACTTTGAAATGGTTCAGTAATATTATTTGTGTCAATACAAATTATCTATTGCAATATCCTGAAATTGTTCAATCTTTGGTATGAATTGTTGACAGAAAAAAATTCGATTACTTGGATGTTTCTTCCATTCATTTTGTATCAACATATGTTCGTAAAGACACATAAGTTAATAAAATATTAATGTACATAGCTCACAATTATTTAAATAAGCAACTTTGTTAACTTTATTATTTTTAAATAGTTTCAATTTTTATGTTGAGCATAATTTTGAACATGCAACTGAAAACATCCACAGTAAATGCTTAACTATATCAGCATATCCATTCACATAAGCACAATATTGAGGCTCAATAACTAATATTTATTCAAATATAAGAAGAAATAAGTATGGAAAACATAAGAAAAAATACATAATGATAACACAGTCATGGAGAATCTTTGATAATAAGATGTTCTATTTCATTCATAAGCTCAAAATAATCACACAGTAACAACAAATGTGCCCTAATAAATCTTATGAATTTAAATAACTTGGAGAAACCACTTTGGAGACAACACAGTAATAGATAAGCATGAAATTTAACACAACAATTGAACACCAAAATAGATTACCAATTATGACAAATCTTCTCCATTATGTTGTTTCAAATATATATACATTTATAACAGAAGTCTTTGATATGATATGGATGGGTGGAATGTAAAATCTATCTTCTTACTAATGCCTACTATAACATAAATGAAAATGGAATATGATATGATGATACTCTCAAAATTGGCCTTGGTTTCCTATTTATATAGGAAGCAACAAGCTTCAGGCCTTTTACAAAAATAGACGACCCTTCAAAACTACTTCTTTTACTAACAACTAATGAATTTGCATAATTGAAGAAATAACAAGGCTTAAGAAACTTTAGATGTATGTTTCCTTTAATCAACGTAGAAATATTGTGATCATCGATCTAGAAAATATTTCCTCTCCATGATAGACATCCAAATGCCCTCGCCTTTGTGGCCTACTCATCTGAATCCAAATACTTCTCTTCCCATTGATACATCGTAAAATCTGATGGCCACTAATATTCTTGGATCTTTGGTATGTTTGCAAGATGTGTTTTCCATCGACTATCAAGTAGTGCCTTTGTATCATTGGAAAATTTCAGATATCCAACATCAAGAGCAATCAATCCATCCATGATCAAATTGAGCCTGTGAAGACTGGTGTCACTATCCCCTTAAACATGGGTTAAACACTTATGAATAACCTGGCCAAATTCCTTCTTCCATTCATCCAATTCTTTTACTTGACCATCATCTTTCACAATTTCTAATGTATACCATTATTTTAAGGTATGGAATGAATCCATTTGTGCCACAATCCTCTTATCCTCCCCTTGTATATACTAAAATTCATCAACAATATTTTTTACAGTTTGCTCAGTCAGTTTTAATGTTGTAGGAGCATCAGAACTCCTTTGTAGAACTTTGCATAACTTAGATAGAGTGTGGTGAATAGGATGCCACCTTTAAAACAGGGGGTCCAACACAAGCTTATGTACTTTTATTTGATCAATTGCTCGTTGAAGTTATTTATAACTGTCATGCACACTGTGATCCTTTTAAAATGTCAAGTCCTAATGTAAGATGCTAAAATGATGCAATAAGAATAACTAACATAAGAAAAGGGCACCTCAATTATTAGCCTAAGAAATAGATAACATGAAAGCAAGATAAACAAACTGATTGTTGATTGTTATACCTTCATGTTGCTTCTTCCTTGGATGGCCCTTGATCTTTGGATGTCTTGTGTGATCCTTGGATGGCAATGGAGTGAAGTGGATGCAAGATGCAAGATGGATTGATGATAAAGACTATGGAAAAGCTAAAATGTTGGAAATAACAATTTGGCAAGAGTTCGGTAGCAAAAGACTTGATCCCTAAAATGGAAGAAACGAAGGGGTATTTATAAGACAATTGGAATTCTCTAGAGAATTCAACGGTTGATATTGATCCAAAAAGATCAATACGAAGGGCTATGGTGAGTTGAGGACTCACAAGCCCTCACATGACATGTGGAATGTGAGATGTCTTAGGGTGGAATGATGTGGAAATGAGGTGGAAGAGAAGTACATGAGGTGGATGAAGGACAAGTACCTTTGAGGTATTTTGGGGGATGAGAAGATTTCCTCAAAAAAGAACTTCTTGTCCTCAAATGAGGATGAAAGAGACATTTGAGGAATTTTAGAATTCCTCAAAAATCTCCATGGGAAAAGGGGAAGTGATTGGAAGAATAAATGCAAATTAAAAATTTACATTCATTTGAGAGTTTATTGGATAAAAGAAGGTCTCCAAAAAGTTGGAGATTTGTTACATGTGGATGATGTGACAAGTCCAAGGTTCTAGAAGTCCTTGGCAAATGTAAAATGACAAGTCAAGTCTTCTAGAACCTTGCATGGGGATTGGGAAGACCTTGGAAAGACAAAAGTGAATTAAAAATTCACATGGAGAAGAGAGGAGCTTTGGATAAATAAATGTGAATTAAAAATTCACATGGGAAAGAGAGTCAAGGCCAAGAAAGGCAAATGGAAAGGTTGACCAAAAAAGGTAACCCAAATATGGTTAATGACTTTGATTAAAGTTGTGCAAACACAGGATTAGGATAATTAATGAGATATTAGAGGCAAGTGGGAGATTATGGAGGATGTGACACTTAATCAGGATTAAGTGGTGCACATCCTAATCATAGATTAATTAATTTAATTTGGATTAAAAGAGGGTTATGGAGAATGTGACAAGGAGAGAGAAAAAAAGGAATTAAAAATTGGTTTTAATCCAAATGGGTTAAAAGACTAAATTAAATAATTTGTCATACTTATTTAATTTAGAGAAGAAAAGGGATAAGGTAAAGTATTTAATTTATTTAATTACATACTTTAAGAATTTTAGGTAGAAAATAAAATAATGATTAAATAAATTATTTAATCACTATTAATGAAATAGATGAATAGAGTAGATGATTTTGATCATATGGAAGTGATCAAATTTAGATGTCTACATTTTTCCCCTCTTCGAAGTACCATTAGAATAACCGTGCTTCGAAGAAAAGAAAGTGCAGATGACTCTATAGGGGAAGTAACCGGAAGATGATGCCCCAGCATGGGGAGGAGGACCTGAGCTATCCAATTAGTGGGGAATAGATGAAGATGCCCCAATCCTGGAAGGGATTGACTATGGCAGGGAAAATTGGTAAATGTGAAGGGTATGCCCCCTCGAGAGGGTGACGGGAGAAAAATAAGGGTTTCGGGCAACATCTCGATAGGAATAAACGGATGGTATAGTTAAAAAGAAGGCAAAAAATTAGGCAAGTTTTCCTTTTGAACGAAGTCAATCTGACAAACAAGGTGCAAATGATGGCCCCAGAAAGAGAAGGGATTAATCGAAGGAGAAAAAGGTAAATAAGAGGTAAAAAAGACCTCTTAAAAGAAGGGAGAAAGTGAATATAAGGTAATTTTAAAAATTACCTCACCTCATTTGCACTATAGCAGTTGAGAGAAGAGGAGAAGAGAGCAAGCAAAATAGGAGCAAAGATGTTGCAGGATAATGATACCCAGATCATCCACCAGGTAGACGAGGTTCAACGGTCCTACATGCAGCAGGGTGGGCCCCACCAGGTAGGCGACAAAACACTCTATGCATTATTTTCGCAAATTTAATACATTTGAAATGTTTTATAATTAATGTAAAATATGGGTTTTGTGGGCGGGTTAGAATAAAAAAATGGGCAGTTAAAAAAAATGTTGAGAAAGACGAAATTTTGGAAAAAATAGGTTTTCCGTAGGAGGGCGAATACGTTCTCCGTCAGACAAATTCGCCTTAGCCCTAGGCGGGTATGCCCTGGCAGTGGGCAGGTTCACCTCGACGCAGGGCGGGTTCGCCTCGCTGCAGGGGCGAGTCAGCCCTGCTGCGGGGTCGGGTCTGCCCCAACCGGGGGTAGGTTCGCATTGCTGAGGGGTCGGTTCTGCCCTAGCCAGGGGCGGGTCCACCCCACTACAAGGCGGACAGGCACCGCTCGACGATGCCTCGTGGCTAGTGGCAGCGATGCCACCTTGGCCATAGAGCCGCCCCCACCAAGGGCGGGTCCACCCCCAACCAAGGGCGTGTCCACCCCACTGTAGGGGCGGATCCGCCCTCGCAGAGGGTGGGTCCACCCCAGCTAAAGACAGGTCCATCCTGGTTGAGGGCGGGTCCGCCCCGGCCAGGGGCCGATCCACCCCACGACCGGGAAGGGGAAGAGAGGAGTGAGGAGGAAGGGAAAGAGAGACAAAAAGAGAGAAGAAGAGAGAGAGAGAGAGAGAGAGAGAGAGAGAGAGAGAGAGAGAGAGAGAAAGGAAAAAAGAAAGTCACGGGATCAAGAAGACAAATTGATGAAGAATTTGACAAGGGGGATGGTATATTTGCAGGATTTTGGTCAAGTACGGACCCATGAGAGGAGGCCAGAGGCACTAGCGGTGATGATTCAGGTGATGAGTGGGGCAAACCATGCAACACTAGAGCGGCGAAGTTACTGCACCTAGTGTAGTTTCTAGAGATGAGAGCGCATCGGGCGATGCTGACAGCCCTGATAGAGAGATGGAGCTTGGCTATGTCGACTTTTCATTTGCTGACAGGGGAGATGATGGTGACTTTAGAGGATGTGTGGCAGATTTTGAGGTTACCGATAGCAAGTCAGTTAGTGAGTGACGAGGTGTCGAGAGGAGCACAGTTATATGAGACTATCCTAGTGCTATTCGGGCGAGATGACTTGCTGATACAAAGGGGGCAGCTAGATGTAGACAGATGCCTGGCCTTGGGGGTGCCAGCATTACCACTATTTTTGTGTTGTTTGATCAGAGGGATACTACTGCCAGATCAGAGCAGGCGATTCTGCAGCTTGCGGTATATGGAGGTGATTCGACATATCGTCAAGTGGCAAAAGGGACAATTTTCTTGGGGGTCATGTGTATTGGCCCAATTATACCGAGATATGCACGTGATTTGTTATCGAGGGATGCGGAGAATTATCCACAGGACACTATTACAGGTGTGGGGGTGGGAGCATATCGCGGTGACGAGACCCATAGAGGTCTAGAGTGGAGGGTTGGATGACAGAGAGCCGGTGGCTTGGGAGTTCGGGGTAGCTAGGGGCTGCATCTTACATTATGAGACACAGGGAGAGATGGACCAGTGGAGGAGAGTGTTTGATGAGTTACAAGAGGAGCATATCGTATGGAACCATACATGTATCGACAGTTTAGAGGATGGAGGACCGAGGAGGAGAGACATCGGGGATTCTTTAGATGCAGATGTTTCCTGATTGGGAGTCAGGGACACATAATGGAGATGCATCATCCAGATAGAGTGATGTAGTAGTTTGGACTCGTGTAGGATATTCCAAGAGCACCGACTCTATTTTGTCAGCTAACCAGAGAGGTACCATTGGGAGCGAGATTTTCAGCGAGGGGAGCGAGGGAGGTGTGGGTGATGGAAGGGGGGGTGCCCTATCCAGGGAGGGGGGAGGGTCCAGAGGATGCCAGAGTGATAGATCGGTATGGTCGGTGGTTTTGCAACCATCGATGGGAGAGAATTACTTTAGAGGTGCCTATTGTGGGAGTTGTGGAGTGGGGGCCAGAGGATGAGCAAGAGAGGGGATAGGAGGAGGAGCCAGAGAAGGGTGGTCATGAGGATGAGGGACATCAGAGTGGTGTACGGAGGAGGGTGGTGCGGGAAATCAACCAACGAGGAGGGGGAGGGTCAGGAGGAGGCGAGCTCCGAGGAGGGCAAGGAGAGATGTGGGAGAGGAGATGGAGGCAGGAGGGGCAGGTGGTGGGGAGGAGATAGAAGTGGTGAGATTGGGGAGTGAGCCAGAAGTGGAGATTCTCTGGGTGGTGGAGGGGAGGGTTGCTCAGATGGGGATTCGCAGTAGAGTATGGCGGAGGTGGGTGCAGGTGAGAGCACTAGAGCCATAGGAGGAGGTGAGGGCCATAGATCCGTAGGAGGATGCGAGGGCCAGAGATCCTCAGGAGGGAGTAGAGAGGATGACAGATGTCAGAGGATGTCCTGGGGGGATGCTTGAGAGCAGTCAACAGAGGAGAGTCCAGCCAACGGAGCAGGAGCTAGAAGGGGAGAGGCGGCCTAGAGGGGAGTTGTGGAGATTGATGAGGGTGGGGAGGAGAGGATAGCCATGGAGGATTCGGTTGATGAGCTGAGCTGAGCAGGTGCAGGAGGAGAGAGAGGGGAGGTGATGGACCTGGATGTACTGGTGGTGGAGCATCTAGCAATAGTACCAGTGGCTACAGTTGACGATCCAGTGATGTTACTGAGAAGGGCCTAGGCGAGGGTATAGGTGTTAGAGGAGGAGTTGAGGAGGGCAGAGGCAGAGGTGTAGAGAGTGAATGAGTTGGAGATGATGGTGTTTGATTGTGTTGTGGGCTAGTTGATGATAGATATACAGGTGGCTGAGAGAGAGAGGGATGAGACGTGAGTAGGGATGTAGAGAGTACGGGGGGAGATGGCTCGGGTGACATGGGACTGAGATAGGCTAGAGGCAGCGATGATATTTGCTCAGATGCGAGGTCAGCTAGAGCCAATAGGGGGACGAGATTGTGGCCCAATGGAGTGTTCTCAGTAGGTTGAGAGGGAGATGGAGACACTTAGAGTTTAGGTGGCAGGACTTCTGGAGGAGAGGGCAGTGTTGCAAGAGAGGGTATCTACGGCATAGGCATATTTAGAGGAGATGAGGGCAAGGGATGAGGCCGCAAAGGTCAGATTAGAGATAGTGGAGCGGGAGAGAGAGTGCATAGGGATAGATGCATGCACTACAGGGGGAGAGGGACAATGTACAGGGACAGATGCAGGAACTACAGGGGGAGAGGGACAGTTTACTGAGATAGGTCCAGATCCTGTAGTTCTAGAGAGACAGAACAATGGCATGGGCTGAGATGGACGAGAGTGACATTGCTCAAAGGTAGGCACACTGAGGGCAGGGTGATGGGATAGAGCTAGAGACTATGCAGGCAGAGAGGGAGAGGTCCACAATGTAGGTACGATGACTGACAACAACACAAGAGGCATGGGAGCAAGAGCGGTGAGCCATTAGCAGAGAGTGGGATAGGTACATTTATGAGTGGAATGCCGCTCGATTCCAGGTTGGGCAGAGAGATGAGTACATGCACGAGGCGGTGTACTGGAGGGGTGCGTATGAGCATGCAGTGCCAGATCCGGTGCAGCATACAGCGTAGTATGTTAAGCAGATACCATAGATGTCGACACCATCCCAATCTTTAGGGACACATACCAGGGGGTACAGTGATTTCCAACCAACTCCTTCATGATTTGGGATGCCAACTCTTGAGTCGCAAGGGACCCCAACACATAGGGGACCGATACTTGATTCTCCTTAGAGGTCAGGTGTGGGCAGCTCAGGATAGGCAGAGGATAGGTGACAGGATACAGGTTCTTTTGACAGGTACCAGATGGAGGTGTAGCACATATTTTTAGAGGATGCACCTTATTTTGAGGATGGGATGTATGTGATTATGATATGATTGTACTTTGGATATGGGATGGTTATTGTATTATTTTGATGATGATATGTGATGGTTCCCATTGATATTATGCCACACATTTTTGTGATGGATGATTTATGTTATGCATATGGTGTTAAATTGATGTTCTGATGATAGATGATGTATGTTATGTATATGTATATGATGTTTTCATGTTGATATGGATGTTGTGTTATGATGTTAATGATTTATTTATGCATGTGTGGATGAGGTGATTATGGATGATGTTAATGATTTATGAATGGTAATGCAATTGTATAGATGATGTAAGTAATATGGGCCTAATAATGATGCATACGTGGATATGAAAATATATGGTAATGTATGGACAAATTTTCATAATGAATTGAATTAACCTACATGAATTAATGTGATCTGGATAGATTAACTTAATGTATTGATGCAATATGGATAAATGAACTTGATGTATTGATGCAAATGGATAAATGAATGGATGTAAATGGATAAATGAACTTAAATGAATTGATGCAAATGGATAAATGAATGGATGTAAATGGATAAATGAACCTAAATGAATGGATGTAAATGAACCTAAATGAATTAATGCAATATGGATAGATGAATGGATGTAAATGGATAAATGAAGTTAAATGAATTAATGCAATATGGATAGATGAATGGATGTAAATGGATAAATGAATTGAAATGAATTAATGCAATATGGATAGATGAATGGATTTAAATGAATGTAGACATAGGTATCAATGGGTAGGCGTAGGGTGTGTGGAGTGCACTACCTATCAAGGACCGTAAGGATCTTGAGAAGAAAAGTTAGTAAGAGGGAATGAAATTTTGCACAACCAAAATTAGGAGTCATAGACGTAGGAGCAAGATTGGATGAAGGGGGAATATGCAATGAGATGAAATGCAACATGAATGCAATTTTCCATCCTTTAGAGCACTTATTTTTGCTATAGCATGAGACATCGGGTGTCAGGGCATGTAAGCCAAGACAGATTAATGTCTAATGCATAAAACAAACACAAAAAACAAGAAGGCTATCCCAATACCCCAAAGTCACGATGACTTTGGTCGGGCTAGGTATTGGGATAACCACAAGCACAAAGGGATGCCCCCACATAACGTAGGATCCAAGAGGAATCTTGGGGGGGTACTATGTGGAGCATCCCAATAGACAACAACAATAAAACAGTTAAGAGATGTCCCTATGTTAACTAGGAAAAACACACCACAATATGAAGGATCATGGCAATCTTGACTAGTGATTATAGGGAGCTCAAATGATAAACAAAATCCAAAAGTACCAAAAGATCATAATCAATTACAAGCATCCTTTTCCATAAGATCCTAAGGATGGATGGGGTTGATGTGGTCTGTTAGGAGGGATGCATCCTATTAAGACCGATGATGGATACTAAGCTAAAGTGACCTAGATGACACAGGATAATTGTCATTGGGTAGATTTCTTGATATGAGAAGATCTTGTTTGTGAAGAATCGGCGATGATAGGGACATACTTGACAACCAGACAACGAGAGGATGAGACACAACCTAAAGACCTAGGGGCTCGGGGGTTGATCAACGATCATCCTTGCCTACATGAAAGCGTAGAGCCCTCGTAGTTTAGGAAAAGACCACGGTAAAAGAGCGGAGAGTAGGCTGATGGAAACTAATGGATGACCAAGACAAACACAAGCCATAGGGGCGAATCAATAGATCAACCTTGCCTATGTGAAAGCGCAGGGGCAATGTAGTTCGAAAAAGACAAAAGACTGAGGATGGACAAGATCAAAGAGTGGACCATGAGCATAGATGATGAAGGACAAAATTCCTCGGGGGTTGATCCAAAGATTAGCCTTGCCTACGTGCAAGCGTAGAGGCGTTGTAGTTCAAGAGGAGACGATGATAAAAGCGGAAAGAGGGCGATGATGATAGATGATGGGGGACAATGATCTAACGGAATGACAACAAAAGAAGACAAAGAGAAGCCCTGGGGGCAGATCAAATGATCAGCCTTGCCTATGTGCAAGCACAGGGGCAACATAGTTCACACAAAGACACAATGAGACCTAGATGGAGACGGACACGAAGAGTAAGCCTAGATGAAGAAAAACACAACAATGAGGTGACACAAGCTCAAAGTAGGATAACAAGCTTAGGGTGTCGAATAGCGGATGGCGATTGTCCAATGCTCAACCAAAATATACCAAGCGATGAGGTGATGCAAGCGGATGGGAGGATATGGGGATTGAGGAATCGGTGGATAAGCCATAAAGTAACCAGGACGTGAGGTAGATAATGATTAAGCCCTATACGAGAGGCGCCTGTTGCCAAGTTTTCACCAATCGTACATATCCAAGGCACCACGTAGGGGTGGTTTTCACCATGGGATGAATTATTTCTCTTTACTATTTTTTGGATTTTTTTATTTTTTATATTTTTTTATATTTTTGACTTTTACCAAGAAGGATACCTCAGTTGACCTAAGTGTACAACTTCTTCAGGTGCATAATGTTGATGGGTTCCTCCAAGGGCTCACCTTCAGGGGTGGAGAGCCTGTAGGCACCAGAACCATACTTTGTGGTGATGACATAAGGGGCCAACCAGTTTGCTTCAAACTTACCCTTTTTCTCTCGATCTTGCTAATTCTGGTGATTCTCTTTAAGGACCAAATCACCAACATTGAATTGGTGAGGGCAAACTTTTTTATTGTAGCTCCTTTTGAGTCGATGTTGATAGGCTTGCAGATGGTTATAATCCTTGACCCGTTTTTCATCCAACAATTCCAATTGTGCCAAGCATGCCACTCGGGTGTCTTCGTGAGTGATGAGATTCTTCAGGGAGAGTCGGAGTGAGGGGATTTCAACTTTGATTGGAGAGATGGCTTCAGCACCATAAACAAGAGAGTATGGAGTAGCGTTGGTAGGGGTGCGAATGGATGTACGGTAGGCCCAAAGAGCAGGATGGATATGGAGGTGCCAATTGCAGCCAATGCTATTGATCATCTTCTTGATGATTTTGATCAATGTTTTGTTTGTTGCTTCTGCCTGTCCATTACCTTGGGGGTAATAGGGAGTGGACCAACAATGTTGGATATGATATGTGTCACAAAGGAGCTTCATACACTTATTTTTGAATGGCTTTCTGTTTTCGGTGATGATGGCGGAGGGGATACCATACCTGCAGAGGATATGGTAGAGGACGAACTTAGAGATTTGAACACCAATGATTTGAGTGAGTGGTATGGCTTCCAATCACTTGATGAAGTATTCAATGGTTGTGATGATAAAGGTGTGTCCATCAAAGGATGGAGGGTAGATCTTGCCAATCAAGTCAAAACCCCATTGTGAAAATGACCAAGGTGTCGTGATAGGTTGTAGCTCTTGTGCTAGAGCGTGAATAAGATCTGCATGTTGTTGACACGGAAGATGCTTTTTGACATATTCACAAGCATCTTGTTCCATTGTAGGCCAGTAATATCCTGCTCTAAGAATCCATTTGGCTAAGGCCATACCATTAGAATGGGCCACATAAATATCGCTATGCACTTTTGTTAATGTCGTGTGGGCTTCAGTTTTGTCTAAACAATGGAGGAGAGTTCCATCATACCCACGTCAATAAAGTGTATCATCGATAATGGTGTAGTGGGTAGTGCATTGATAAATGATTTACGTTGGTTTCTCGTGAGATCAAGCGAGAGGGTGCTGTCATGAATGTAGGTATAAATGTCGTGGTACCAAGGGGATTCAGGACCTACAATAGCACACACCATGTCACTCTCAGGGATATCGTACGCTGGGATTAGGAGTTGCTCAACTAGGAAATGACAATTTGTGCAATTTTTTGGCATGTCGAGGAGAGAACCAATGGTAGCCATAGCATCCACTACCTTATTCTAGAGTCTTGGGATCTGCTCAAATTGGATGGAGGTGAAATATTTTTTTAAGTCATCCACCATTCGTTTGTACGGAAAAAAAATTTCATCTTTTGTTAGAAACTCATTGTTGACCTATTTTATGACCAACTGGGAGTCACCAAAAACTTGCAGATGAGTGATGTGCCATTGGACTACATTTTTGAGGCCTGTGAGAAGGGCTTCATATTCAGAGATGTTGTTGGTGCAGGGAAAATCCTGTCTGAATGATTTTGATATGTAATCGTCTTGGGGTGTGATAAGAAAGACTCCTGCCCCTGATCCATTATGAGTGTGTGATCCATCAAAGTATAGTGTCCAAGTGGTGGCTTTTGAGACTGCAAATACTCCTTCATCTGGAAATTCAATTTCTATGGGATAGGCATCCATTAACGAGGCATCTGCCAACTAATCCGCTATTACTTGTCCTTTAATTGCCTTTCTATCCACATATTGTATATCAAACTCACTGAGGAGCATGATCCATTTAGCCATTTGACCAGTTAGGGCTATCTTGGATAATAGGTACTTGAGGGGGTCGACTTTGGATATCAAATTTATAGGATGGCTAAGCATATAGTGGCGTAGCTTTTGTGTGCTGAAGACCACATCGAGACATGCTTTTTCCATTGGTGAATAATTGAGTTCATAACTGACCAGTGTTCAACTAATGTAATAGATCACCTGTTCCTTTGAGGATTCATCATGTTGTGCCAATAATGCCCCCAATGCAACTGACATGGTAGATATGTACAACAAGAGGGGTTTTCCAGGGATAGGTGATATCAAGATTGGCGAGTGGGCCAAGTATCCTTTGATAATGTCAAAACCCAACTGACACTGTTTATTCCACTTGAAGGTGGTGTCTTTCTTGAGAAGGTGGGTGAATGACTGACATTTATCTGCAAGCTGGGCTATAAATCGACAGATGGATTGTAGCTTCCCTTGGAGGCTCCTTAATTGTTTCAGGTTTCTTAGTGGAGGCATATCCATGATAGCTTTCACCTTAGCCAGGTCAACCTCGATGCCTCTTTGGGAAACTATGAAGCCCAACAATTTCCCTGATGTGACACCAAACACACTTTTTTGGATTCAGTTGAAGCTTGTACTGTTCTAAGTGCTTGAAGATCCTTTTCAGAATGGTAGGGTGTTCTTCTCTAGTTCTAAATTTTCCCAACAAGTCATCAACATAATCCTCTAGGATAATGTGGATGAGGTCATGGAATATCACCGTCATTGCTCATTGATAAGTCACCCCCGCATTTTTGAGACCAAAGGGCATGACATTGTAACAGAAAGTACCCCAAGGTGTTGTAAAAGCAGTTTTGTGTTGATCTTCAGGGGCAATCCGGATCTGATTATAGCCAGAGAAGCCATCCATGAGGGATAACATCTAGTGTCCTTCAGTAATTTCCACCAACATGTCGATGTTAGGCAAGGGGAGGTCATCTTTTGGACAAGCTTTGTTAAGATCCTAGAAATCTGTGCAAATTTTGATGTCTCCATTAGGTTTAGCAACAGGTACTATATTGGAAATCCAATCAGAATAATCAATGGACTTGATAAAGCCAACATCTAGTAATGTTCCCAATTCTTTCTTAACTAATAGTGCCACCTGCGGGTGCATCTTTCGGAGCTTCTGCTTGATAGGTTTGGTGTCTGAACGGACATCCAGATGATGTACAACAAGATTAGGATCCAGGCCAAGCATATCAAAATAAGCCCATGCAAAATTGATAACACCTTCTCGAAGAATGTGGAGAATGGTGAGATATTCTTCTTCAGATAAAGATTTGGCCACATAGGTAATCATTGGAGTTTCTTCTGTCCCCAAATTTACCTCTTGTGTTTCTTCAATGAGAATCAAAGATTGCTCAGATAGTTGTGTTCCTACAAGGGGAAGATGACCGTCCCCATATTCTAGTGTCGTATTAAGGTTTTCACTATCAGATACATCCTTTGTTTTTACTTTTTCATAGTCAAAAAGCACCTCGGTGAGGTTTTCACTTGATGACCCATTTTACTTTTGTTTTTGCAATTAGGGTATTCATCTTCCCCCAATCCCATTAGATGTACGTAAGTATCCTCTGAGGGAAATCTGCTAACAAGTACGCTACCTTGTAGGTCATGATCGATAAGTTCGGGATGTTTGAGGGATAAGGTTATGGTGCAAACAAACAAGCATTCCAACATGGTGGGAAGGTAAATGTGATTCAAATCATCGTACGCGTGTATGATGGACTCTTCCTCCGGTATGTCTTTGAGGGAACCGATGTCAACACTAAAATTGTTAGAAGTGCTAGAGGATGTCGCAAGACCCTTCTATTTAGTATCATAACCCAAGCCCAAATTTCTTGGTCGGATGGTGGTTGCTTCAATGGGCTGACGTTTTCCTTGTTCTTCCACACCAAGGCCTCCACCTTGGTAATGACACTTTTCAATGAATTTGGAGGCACGTGGATAAACTTCTTGAAAGTATTCTATAAGGGGACGTGGAGGCTCAGGTTCCTCCTGATAAACCCATTGACTGATGTCTTAATCCATTTGATCCTAGAGGGATCCCAAATCATTGAATGTTGTTGACCCCATGTTCCTGGAGGTGAGTGTAAGTGTCTTTTCTTCCACTTTTGGTAGCAGCAAAATTGGTTGTCCATATGTGCGGGGAAAAGGTGGCATGGTTGCCACATTGAGTGTGGTATGCATTTCGTATTCACCACATCCCTTATCTATGATTTGGACCTTGGTGATGGTGGAAGCAGGTGTGGATGATGGTGGGGATGAAGTGTTTATTGTATTGGTGGATGGGTCAAGATCAAATGTTGGGGATTCCCCCATTTTGACTCTTGGGCAGTAATGCAAATGCGGAAAAGAAGCTTCCAAGACATGACAATATTCAAAAGGTTGGGGGTTAGCTTGTATGGTGACTTTCATTCCTTGAAATGGGAACTTTAAGAACTGATGATAGGTGGATGGGATGGCTTGCATAGAACGAATCCATGGATGGCCAAGAAGGATGTTGTATGGAAGTTCAAGGTCTAGAACATGACACATAGTGTACTATACAATGGGACCCACTTGAATAGGGAGGAAAATAATACCCTCAGAATCCCGCTCTACATTATCATATGTTTATATGGTAATAACTTGACTTCTTAGATCAGCCTGGGTGTATCCAACCTGTTGTATGAATTTTAACATGCAAAGATTTATGACCGAACCATTATCTACCAGTACCCTTTTTACTTTTTGACAATTTACACCAACCTCGAGATGGAGGGGGTGGTTGTGGCTTGAATCAAGATGTGGAATGTCTTTTTGGCTAAAGGCTAACTGATAGGTTGATGAGAGATTTCCTACCAATGCTTGGAATTGGTTAGGGTCAATATTATTAGGCACATGGGTGCTTTGCAAAGCCTTATTCAAGATGTCTTGATGTATGAGGGATGACTTAAGCAGATCTAAGACGGAAATTTGGGCTGCAGTCTTGCCTAGATGGTCTAGGATGTTATATTGTCAATTGAAAAATGGTCATTGGGTAGATAGAGGAGCTATTGGGACTGTGATGCGGGTTCGCCGAGTGGTAACAACACATTGTGGATCTTTTCCTTTGACATGTATCATGGATACACGTGGCTCCACTTGTTCTACCTAAGAAACCACACCTTGATAATTGTATGGCACATTTTTATAGCTGATGTTATTGGTGTTGTTCCCTTGCTTGTTATTGTTGTTAGGTCTAGGATTAGAGTTGGAAGTACTAGGACCCTGATTGTGGTTAGGAAAGCTGTTTTGATATATTTGAAGTTGAGCATTGGATGAAGATGCTACATTAGCATCTACATGGATTTCACGTCAATCGATGAGGCCTTGAATGTAGGTTTTTAGGCCTTGACATTTATCTAAGGTATGTCCCTTAATCTTGTGAAATTCACAATATTCGTTGTCTTTAAACCAAGCAGGCTTGGTTTTCGATGTATCAAGAGGTTTGGTGACAAGATATGTGATGGGATAATTAGCTTGAAGAAGCTTGTTAAACACCACACTAAGGGGTTCACCCGACTGACTGAACTGTCACTTGTTTCCCCCTTGGTTATTTTGGTTGGATTGTTGTTGTGGTGCCCCTTGGGGACGGATATGGCATTTTGGACTGACGGTTGTTGCTGAGGAGGGTATATTTGTGTGGTGGTGGCCACTTGAACATGTTTGGTGTCAGTGACACCGTCATTGACTGAATTTTTATTTCTATTCCAATAATGAGGTTTATCCCCAAAGGATTTCTCTCTATCAGAATTGAAATGTTTGACTTGCCCTTTTGCAACAAGGGCTCGTTCTAAGATGGGGCCTTTCTCCACAAGTCCCGCAAAGGTGGTGATACAATGGAGTTAGAAATTATGAGCCATATCTGGGTGGGAATTTTTGATAAATAGCATGACCATGTCTTTTTCTATTGGTGGGGATTTCATCCTGCTAGCCAAGGCACGCCATCTTTGCAAGTAGCTTGCAAAGGTCTCTCCATCATGTTGTTTTTCTTTGAGGAGATCAAGTGTGTCAATATCTTTCTCTAGATTAAAAGAGAAGTGAGAGACAAATTGTTCGGATAATTGTGCAAAGGTTTTGATAGATCCCTTTTCAAGACCGATAAACCAGTTGAGGGCAACCCCTTGTAGACTTTTAGGGAAAATTCAGACAAGATAGTTATCATTATGCATGACCTCTTGGCAATGAGTGTAAAATTCTTGAGGGTGAGCTCTAGGATCCTTGGTTGCTTTGTATTTATCAAATTTTGGTATCTCAAAATGTTTGGGAAAAGGAATCAAGGAGATGGAGGGATCAAAAGGATAAGGACATATGTCCTCAAACTTGAATGATTGTTTACCCGCTCCAGCTTGTAGGTCCTTTAATGTTGCCTTTACCTCTTCCAAGTCCTTATTGATGGGAGTCATGGGAGTCAAAGTGGATTGATTGTATGGATAATATTGTTGATATGATGAGGATGGCCCTACCGTTGTTGGATCATAAACGGGTTGATTCGGATATGAATGTGGTGGTTCATTGTAAGTGGAATGATAGTTGAATGATTGATTATGTTGAGTGGGAGCCACTTGTTGTTGATAGTAGGAAACAAGAGAGGGGTCTTGTTGCTGCATAGCATTTTGGTAATGCGTGGAGGTAGGGACTCTTTTTTGATGTATTGATGGTTGTTGGTAATAGGAATTGTAAGGTGCCCCCTGTTGGTGAGTTTTTTGTTGTTGAAAGTAGGGCGGATAGGATTGGTATTGTTGTGCAATGGTGGGTTGTTGTGTGGCATATGGGTATGGATTTGATTTTTGTTGGTGGGGATGATGTTGAGGTTGTGAAAGATTGGTGTAGGGTGGCGGTTGGGTATGTGTTTGGTTTTGTGCATTCTGATGAGGATTCGTATGGGATGGAATAGTGTATGTGCTAGAGGGATGATAGAGGTACTTAGTAAGTGGATTATGATGTGTTTGTGTAGGGATATAAACATTTTATTGTGGAGGTCATTGTTGTTGTTGATGAGGTGGGTGAGATAAGATATGTTTTTGTTGATGAGATGGGTGAGATGAGATGTGTTGTTGTTGTTGAGATGGGTGAGATGAGATGTGTTGTTGTTGTGAAGTAGGTTGTACTACTTGCTATGATGGTTGTGTGAGAATGGTAGTGTGTTGTGGATGCAAGTGTTGAGATGAAGCTATGATAGTAGCAACATGTTGTGGAGGTGCTGGTAGTGTGGTGGATTGGTGTGGATTATTTGGAGATTTTTGAAATGCAGGAGGTAGCACATTGGTAAGTGTAGGTGTGCCCCCAATATTAGAATATGGGGGAGGAGGCGGTGGAGTAGATGGGATGTATGGAAGCATGCCATAGGTATGTGGATCATTAGGATCAGGTGGTGGAATAGTAGATGTTGTGGTTGGAAGATGAGGATATTCTTGGACTTGATGGATGATAGCATTTCCAAGTTCGGGGTGGTACCAATTTTCAATGGGTGCACCCTCAGGAACATAGGAACTTTTTGGAACATTTTGTGAGGTTTGTGGGTCAAAAAATGGGGGAAGGGCATATTATGATGTATTGAAGCCAGACGGTGGTTTGACTCCCTTCATGAGTAAGGTGGCAAGGATCTTATCCCCATGTTTGTTTAGGAGATGATCCGTCAACGGTGACTTCAGGTTGATTGACCATATTTTCGTCACTAGGTGATGTGATATTCTAGATGTTAGTGTTTGATTGAGATGAGACATCGTTATGGGGATCATGTGGAATATTATTAGGATCTTGAGGGACATTTGCTTGGGAACCTTGAGTTTGTTGGTCTGCCATTTTCTTTTTTGTTTGTGAACGGGTTTGAACAGGCATGAACGTGCAAAACAACTAGGTGATTTAAAGATGCGATCTCTAAAGGATGATCTAGGTGATGATTTGTATTGATTGATTTAGATTGGATGATGGATCAATTGATAATGTATCAATTGGATGATTTGGATTGGGATTGGATTATTTGGATCAATTGATGATGTATCAATTGGATGATTTGGATAAGGATTGGATTGTTTGTAACAAATGATGGTGTATCAATTTGATGATTTGGATTGTTTGGATCAAATGATGATGTATCAATTTGATGATTGGATTGTTTGGATCAAATGATGATGTATCAATTTGATGATTGGATTGTTTGTATCAAATGATGATGTATCAATTTGATGATTGGATTGCTTGACAAAATCTTGATAGGACGATGTTGCATTTGGATAGATTGGATTGTTTGGATCAATTGATGATGTATCAATTGGATGATTGGATTTTTTGGATCAATTGATGATGTATCAATTGGATTATTTGGATGATGATTGGATTTGATGATTTGGATTGGTTGATGGAATCTTGATCAGACGATGTTGGATTTGGATAGATTGGATTGTTTGGATCAATTGATGATGTATCAATTTGATGATTTAGATTGGATTGGTGATGGATGATGTATCAATTGATTTGATTTGGATATGGATTGGATGATGGACGGGATCCTAAAACTTGATTTGGAAACCACCCTAGGTAACTTATAATGTTGGTTGATCAGATTAAATCAATGATCACGATGCCTAATCCACCTTGAGATGGAAGGGGATTGATTTGGGCCAATGACATTGACTTGCAACACAAATCCAGCTCAAGATAGAAGTGGATTTATTAGGTTGAAGACAAGGATTGATTATGTAAGATAATGATCAACTTAACGCCTTGGTCAATTCGGGAGATAACTCCTAAAACAAGGTTTAAGGGATTTTGTACTGAGAGATGATGATGAATGCAAATGGAAGATGTGTTGTTGGAAATGTTTAGGTCACACGGTAAGATGGGTATCCCAAATGGTGGAATGATCAATGTGAATGTGGTAAATAGACATTTTAGAAAGGTTAAATGGAGGTTTGGAATGGTCAATGGATGTTTGGATCGGTTAGATGAGTGTTTAGGATGATCAAATGGTCAAATGGAGACTTTGGGGGTTCAAAAAAAGTTTAGAATGGTCAAATGGATGAAACTGTTCGTTTAGGAGGGCATATCCACACTTCTACAGTAAAAAGACTGGCAGAAATGTCAGAACAGGGGGGCGTATCTGCACTTCTGTAGTAAAAAGACTGGCAAAAATGTTAGAACAGGGGGGCATATCCGCACTTCTAGAGTAAAAAGACTGGCAGAAACGTCAGAATAGGGGGGCATATCCGCACTTCTACAGTAAAAAGTTATGAAATAGGGGGGCGAATCCACCCCTCTATAGGAACAGTGACTTGGTTTGGAAATGAGAGATTATGGAAAGGACTTGGAATGACTCAATGAAGGTTTGACTTATCAAAATTCATTGGTTTTTCATAGAAGGACACTTTTAACAAGCACAATCCTATGATTAGTATTAAGGGGTATGGCCAGCAAGATCTTACTCTAGGATGAACAAGGTTTCTAGGGATTCCTTGATATACGATCGATACGTGAGGCACAACTGTGAACACCAGTCTGTCAAAAGGGTGAGTCGGGAACCCCGACGAGATACTGAAAGGCTCGGACCAACTCTTCACATCTATCTAGGTATCACCCTAGCTTTGACGTTCCACCAATTACGACGCAACTGGATTGGGGTACATCTTTGGCTCTCCCCCCTTTATATACCCCGCTAGTACGCGTGTTTGGGATCGTCCCTTGGGGTGATGAAATCCCCAAGCAGGTCCCGCTAAGAAGAAGACACTCATCGGTTCCAACTACCCCCCTCAGATCCGCACAAAGTGCAAAAGGGGAAGGTGAAAACAAACTAATGCCCCCTTAGGGTAATACAAATAAAACAAACACAACAAGCATCAAATATTACTTTCCCCTACTTATACTAAGTAAATAGATAAAGCAGTAAGGAAAGACTTCAAAGATCAGAATAAAACAAAGGCCCTGCAAGCAAATGTTAGTTGTTTTATCTTTTTCCCTTTGTGGTTTTCAACAAAATACTCAAAATATCAGCAAGAAATTTGACTTCACCCACCAACAAACAAGGTTAGAGGATTAGAGCACAAAACAACAAAAGAAAGAGACAAAAATGAAGCTAAAATGCACTTTTTTACCTTCCCAAACGTGCTATTTAGGGCAAATCCACCCCTCTGCAGTGAAAAATGTTGAACCAGGTGGGAAAATCCGCCCCTCTGCAGAAAACAGTTAGCAAAAACGTTAAAACATGGGGGCGTATCCACATTTCTATAGAAAATAGTTAGCAAAAACATCGGATCGTGAAGGCATATCCACACTTCTGCAAAAAATAGTTAGCAAAAAACGTCAAAACACGGGGGCGTATCTGCACTTCTGCAGAAAAACTGTTAGCAAAAATGTCGGATTGTGAGGGCGTATCTGCACTTTTGCAGTAAAAACTGTCAGAAACATCGGATCGTGAGGGCGTATTCACCCTTCTGTAGTAAAAATTGTTAGAAACGTCAGATTGTGAGGGCGTATCCACCCCTCTCCAGTGCCCGAGAGGGGAAATCCGTCGCTCTGCAACCTCAACCTGCAAACAAGTTAAACAACAACAAACGTAAAAGAAAAAGACTCTTTTGTGGGTCCCATCGAACATGCCAGAAATGTGATTCTTTTAAAATGTCAAGTCCTAATGTAAGATGCTAAAATGATGCACTAACAAGAACTAACATAAGAAAAGGGCACCTCGATGATTAGCCTAAGAAATAGATAACATGAAAGAAAGATAAACAAATTTATTGTTGATTGTTATACCTTCATGTTGCTTCTTTCTTGGTTGGCCCTTGATCTTTGGATGTCTTGTGTGCTCCTTGGATGGAAATGGAGTGAAGTGGATGCAAGATGCAAGATGGATTGATGAGAAATACTATGGAAAACCTAAAATGTTGTAAATAATAATTTGGCAAGAGTTCGGTAGCAAAAGACTTGATCCCTAAAATGGGAGAAATGAGGGGGTATTTATAGGATAATTGGAATTCTCTAGAGAATTCAATGGTTGAGATTGATCCAACAAGATCAAGATGAAGGGCTATGGTGAGTTGAGGACTCACAAGCCCTCACATCTTGACATGTGGAATGTGAGATGTCTTAGGGTGGAATGATGTGGAAATGAGGTGGAAGAGAAGTACATGAGGTGGATGAAGGACAAGTACCTTTGAGGTACCTTAGGGGATGAGAAGATTTCCTCAAAAAAGAACTTCTTGTCCCCAAATGAGGATGAAAGAGACATTTGAGGAATTTTAAAATTCTCCGAAAATCTCCATGGGAAAAGGGGAAGCGGTTGGAAGAATAAATGAAAATTAAAAATTTACATTCATTGGAGAGTTTATTGGGTAAAAGGTCTCCAAAAAGCTGGAGATTTGTCACATGTGGGTGATGTGACAAGTCCAAGGTTCTAGAAGTCCTTGGCACATGTAAAGTGACAAGTCAAGCCTTCTAGAACCTTGCATGGGGATGGGGAAGACCTTGGAAAGAAAAAAGTGAATTAAAAATTCACATGGAGAAGAAAGGAGCTTTGGATAAATAAATGTGAATTAAAAATTCACATGGGAAAGAGAGTCAAGGTCAAGAAAGCCAAGTGGAAAGGTTGACTAGAAAAGGTAAGCCAAATATGGTTAATGACTTTGATTAAGGTTGTGCAAACACAGGATTAGGATAATTAATGAGATATTAGAGGCAATGGGAGATTATGGAGGATGTGACACTTAATCAAGATTAACCGGTGCACATCTTAATCACAGATTAATTAACTTGATCTGGATTAAAAGAGGGTTATGGAGAATGTGACAAGGAGAGAGAAAAAGAGGAATTAAAAATTGGTTTTAATCCAAATGGGTTAAAAGACTAAATTAAATAATTTGTCATGTTTATTTAATTTAGAGAAGAAAAGGGATAAGGTAAATTATTTAATTTATTTAATTACATTAAGAACCTTAGGCAGAAAATAAAATAATGATTAAATAAATTATTTAATCACTATTAATGAAATAGATGAATAGAGTAGATGATTTTGATCATATGGAAGTGATCAAATTTAGATGTCTACACACACTATCCATTTTATCAATAACAAACTTTATTCTGTACTCAAGAAGCTTTTCCATAACTACAAAAACTTGCCTTTTTACTTCATCCAAAGCCTCCTTCATTTCATCCACTTCCTTCTTAGGAGTCTTTGCTTGCTCGAGCAGAATGCTCCATACAATATTTAATGGAGCACTAAGAGGCTTATATAACACTATATCCTTGCTTTGTGAAGTTCCTGCTCCTTTTAACTATTCTTTCAATTTGACATTCTTCATAAACAGTTTATTAACTTCATCATTTAAGAACTTTTGTTCCCTTTCATACTCCTTTAATTTTTCCTCCAATCCCTTAACAGTTGCACAAGTGAACATAGTTGAGTGCATGGTCATTGTGGCTGCCTCCAAAGGGGTGGTGTCCTACATTGTTCTTACCATTTCTTCCCCTTTCATTCCTTGTATTACATCCTATAGTTTAGGCTTCTGTGTGTTTTTCTACTTGATCCAAATGGCCAGGGTTTCAATTTTTGGGTTATACCTAGTTCCATTTACTCCTTCATTAGAGTCAAACTCTGCAAGTAATATTGGATCTTCTTGAGCCTGTACTTCATCAAGAAAAAAAATTTTCTTTAATTCCAACCCAGGAAAAATGAGAATGTTGCTCTTCAAAATCATCTCTATATCCTTTTGAGGGCTAATTTTAATGTGGTCAACCCTCAATTCATTGAAGGTCTATGCCACCATTTGATTATTTTTTGGTTCTTCAATTCCCACTTCATCTAACTCCATTTTCTCTTCAATTTCTTGTATCTTCATCTTTGTCCAGAAATCCCTAAACTTCAGAGTCTTGATGAACTCATCATCCTCTATAAACCTCCTGGCAGCAATTTCTCTGTCATCTTCATGTATCTTTGCACTTGTTTTTTCTGCATCATCCATCCTTTCCTCATGCCTATGGGCGCTAGTCTCATGGATCGATTGATCAACCTCAATATCACCCTTTAATGGTTGCAATACAGTGGCCACATCTTCACTATCCCCCACCCCTTCAATCTCCTCATAAGGTACCAATGGCTCAATGCTATGTGTCTTTTATCTCTTGGGAGGAAATTGCTCCATGGGAGACTCTGATGTTGTGTTTGGGTTGTGCTTTGTAGTTATCGTACCACCATGTTCCTAAAGATACACTTATTTTTTACCATATAAATTGTTAAATTTATCAATTATCCGATTGATCCTCCCGATCGGATCTTTTTCTTCAATGAAATAGCTAGGGAAACTTTTGTCATTTTTCTTCTTCCTTCCTTCAAGCTTCATTATAACCTCCCATTTCTTCCGTCTAAGGCACGACTCTAGAAAAGTAAGGCAGTTTCTTATCACATCTTCCTCATAATCTACTTGGTGTGCCACTTTTATTTTGGTAAGAAGATTATGCATTATGTTATTCATATGATTTTCAGGTCAAAGGCTCTTGCTTTTCTAGAACCCAACACATATCTTGTCTTCAAGTAATATTGCAACCCCTCAAGTGTATTTGAGCCTACTACCTAGTCTCCACATTTGGTTAAGTTTGGTAGAAATGTGCCCTTCTTTTGTTTGCGCATTACATCCTTTTCCATCCACATCATTTGCCACATAAATTCAATAAATGTTAATCTGAGGGCACGAACTTTGGTAGTATGTGTGGAGTAGTAGGGTAGCCATAGATTCTTATTATTGTAACTTTTGTGAAAAAGAACCAATCACCAAAATTATGTGTGACCCTATTCCTGTCTCAAGGCCAAAGGTCTTAACAATTGTTGCATTTTTTTTTGCAATCTTGGCATTGAATAACCAAGAACTTGAAGGATTATGTGCACAAAGTCTTCATATAATATAGAAAATCTTGAATTCTTGCACCGACTATCCTAAATATAGCACCACTTCTAGATAGGTGTGTCATTCCTTTGCTCATCCACTCTAGCCAAGTCCATTCGTTTAGTCCAATGGTCCGGATTCTGATATAGTATCAAATTCCACAATAAGGAATAGTGTTTGAATTTAATTGATGCTCATCCTCTATGACTTGTGAGAATTCATCATCTAACGCCCTATCAAGGTATGAAGCAAAGTCATACTCAATATTAGTCTCAAGGTTTTGAATTCTCATGACCATCATCATCATGCTTATTGGCATTTTATCTTGAGCATCCACCTCTAGTACTTGGTACAAAGATAGATATGTATTCACAGTTTAATATTGAAAATCTATCATAGTGAATGGTTCAATATTGGAAGTAGAAATGGGAGTCATTCTGTTACTAATGCTTCTTTTCATATATAGGGGTAGCTCATCACTTCTATAAGTTCTTTTTAACCTGTTATAATCTTCCTCACTCTTTTGTAGGTTTATTTTGGTCAAAAAGCTTAATTTTTTAAGCCAAAACACTCAATGATAGCAACTTTGGTTACCTCTACCAATATTGAGCCATTTGGAAACCTTACTATCTTGGTTGTAGAGTGATAATGCTTGGCTAGTAATATGATAAAATCCACATCAATAAACACATTCAGGACAATCAACTTTGTTGAATCCAACATCCAAGGGTTTGACACTAGAATCTTCCCATTTCTCTTATTGTAAAAATACCAAAATAAGTCCCACCCAGATTTGGGAATGAGAGAATCCCTACAACCTTGTGCAGTGTCTACAAGAAATTTTGTATTTCCCTCCTTGGTTGATCCTAGAAGTATATCTAATATAGAGTGGTAGAGTGGTCTCTTGTTTACCTTAGGTTCTTCTTCCTTAATTTTGGCCTTACTTTCTTTTATTTCTGATTATTTTCTTTTAGGAGGCATATTTCATTTTTCCTACTATGACTTCAAATAACAGAGCTCTACCAAATACTACACCAATCAAACTTCTTTAGAGGGTTATTCATGCACATACCCGAGTTCTCATCATTCACAGAGCTCCTTTTCTCAACATCCTCAACTCTATCCACAATAATGCATTTCAACTTAGCACAGTCTTAGGCAAATTCACTTGCTTTTGAGGGTGCAATATGTAGTCATATCATTATTAATGCCAATTCTTCACCAGATAGTTTCCCAACAAGCTCAAATCCTTGAAATTAATTTTGAAGCATGTGTGAGGGCATTTATTACTGTAAATTGTAATGATGCCATGATTACCATACTAATATCATCTCTTATTATACTCGTTGTGGTATGGCGGTGTTTTTCCCTTCCATTCTGATGTTTACCGCACTACCACCTTGCTTAATACCTCTTACTTTGGGGTTGCAGTCTATACCGCTCTACCACAACCATATTATCCACCTCACGTGGTACTGTGGTGTCCACTTTTCTTCCATGCTTACCACTCTACCGCCTTGCTCAAGACTTCTTGCTACGAGTTTGCAGTGTACACTGCTCTACCGCATATGTTGCTCACCCTCCCAACGGTATAGCGGTGCATGCTTTATCTTCTTGTTGTTTACTACCTTACCACACTCCTTTGAATCACCTTATGTGGGATGGATTAAACGTAATTCAATTGAGAAATATTATGGCCCAACTATAGGGAGCATTTAAACGATTAACCATACGTGATGACCAACTAACTTAGAACTCGGGGCCGGTATAAAGAATGATTTTAATGCCTCGACTCATGACTTAAATGACCGATAACCAGATGTAGTAGGTCAACACAAAATTATTAAAAAAATTAAGCTCAAACTTCCCTTCATTAATGCTCATACTTATAAAAAATCCCTTATTTTATTCATTTGTAATTTGTAAAAAATAATTTCAAATAATCTCATATATGTTATTTTCAAATAAAATTATAATGTAAAATAAATAATGTACATAATAATTCCCAATTATGGGAAAAAGAAATCTCATAATTAAACAGTTTAAAAATAAAATTGAAAACTCAAGTAATATACTGAGAATGAGAATTATAATGTACATTCTTTTTACATATACATATTGTTTTTGTTTAGTATTTAATTTTTTATTTATTGAAACAATGCAAATAATACAAAAAGGAGGCAACAAAGGTTGCCAAAAGAGAGAAAAATATTACAACTAGGCTAACATCCAGCAATACAGTCACTTATAGCCACCAAAAATAGTAGACAAATAGTATTTAAATTTTTTTGGTACGTAAGCAGGAGATTGTATTAATCAAAATTCAAAAAAATTACAGATCATCTTCCATTGTAGGAATAGATTTCCCAACCAGCCAAAAACTCGAGCGGACAAGCTATGCTTCAGAATTTTTAGGCTACCCAAACCACCCATTTTGAGCCTCACCAAAGGCCAAGACAACCACAAAAACATCACCAAAAAACTAACCGAACCACCACTAGGAGCCACCGACGATCGCAAAAGCCAAAAAATCGACACCATCACACCACAAGCTCGAGGTCACAGGAAGCCATTGAGATGGGAAAATTCATTAAATTCCTCTACCCACTCCAAATCCTCAATCTCCACCAGCTCAAGAGATTTTTTCAGATACTCCACCCCAACCACAGCCACCATCTGATGCATGACCAGTGTCGGTCCTTTCGGCTCCAATAGAAGCAGAAAATATTGGACCACCACACCAAGAGTTTTAAGCATTTTCAAGTTTTTCAGATGTGGCACCCTAGAGCTGAGAATAGAGGATGAAATAACCTCATCCATGTCACCTAGGAGATTAGGATTGAATAGCTTGCTCATCATTCCCCGAACTGGGTTTTTGGGGGTGCTTTGATCAAGAAAATATGCCAGAAAATGAGACTATGCTGGAATTAACTCGAACCATTTCACTATAGGCCACATGCTCTCAGCCCAAAACCATTTTCACCGCGGCCACCATCAAGGGATCAAACTTCGGAAGAATCTATTTAAGCCTATGGTCTGAGAGTTTTTTGAAATCCCCTTGAATCACACAGTAATCCAAGAAAATTAGAGTGTCATGCCCAAAGGCAGATAGTGCCTCGACTGATTTAAACACTGCATACTTCACATCCTTCTCCATTATTCTTTCTCACCCAAGTGAAGCCTCTAGAAGAAAATGTAGAATTTGGAGATCACCACCTTTGCTAGATTAAAATGAATGCCACCCTTTCATGGCATTCATTTTAATGCATACGTGCCACCCTTTGAGTTGTCGAAAAGTCATGTCAAGACCACCAGCCAGGAATGTCGTACCCCCTGGTATAAATGAGGGTGACGTTCGATCATGTTTTGTTTAGTATTTAATTAATTATAAGGATTTGTATTATTTCTATTTTCTTTTCCATTTTAAACTTTAGAATTAGTAAGTATAATTTTTATTTATATTAGGTATTCAAATAGTTTTAATTTTTTTTTTTAAATTCAACTAATATTATCTAAAAATATTATAATTACTAAATGTTTAGTTTACCTGTTCAAAATTTTAAAATGGAAAAGAAAATAAAAAGAAGACAAATCCTTATAATTAAATACCAAAAAAAATAATGCAATCCTTGTAATCAAATACTTTAAAAATGCAATATGTATATGCATAGAGTATTTTTTTAACCAAGTGGTTTGTAAATTTATACCAAGCAAGGAGTAAAATGATAGAATAGTCAACTTAGTAGAACAAAAAGTAATTTCGTCTAGCGCTTGGTAATTTAGGGTTGGCAAAACAAATAATATTTACATGCTTGTAAAAAAGTAGGATAAAAAATACTTTAACCACACATGATAACAAATATTATGCAGCACGCACATAAATAAATTATATGCAATCCATATAAGATATTATGTAGCGTGAGGCAGACTTTTGTAGGTAAAGTATTATTATAATGTGATAAAATCAAGAAAAGGGTATCAATGGACCTAACAGTTTCAAGGGTTGGTAGTCTGGTATCAACCATTGATTGGCAGTTTCATGTTTGTCTTCTTCAAATAGGATATGCCTTTGGCATAAAATATACAGCGTCATCCCGATAAATAGCACCAACTTTTTCAAAAAATTGGAGAAAAATACATTAAACCCTTAATTAACCCTCAACCCTAGTTAAACCCTAATCTGGCCGCAACCCTCTACCCTCAACCTTAAACCCTCAAGCCTCAACCATTAAACCCTCTTATACCCTCGATATTCCTCTGATCTACCCTATACATTAAACCCTCAACTCTCAATTCTCAACCCCCAACCCTTAAACCCTCAAATACCCTCAACCCCTATACCCTCTACATTGGAACCTCAACATCCCTAATCAACCTTCAACCATATTATACCCTCAAACATCCTAGCTATACCCTAAACCCTCTACCCTCAACCCTTAACATCCCTCAATCCTAAACCCTTAAACCCTATATATACTTTTCACCCTAAACCCTAATCCTTGAACCATGTACCCTCTAATACCCTCGACCCTAATCTCTCAACCTTAGTTAAATCCTTAAACCCAATTACTAAACTCTCTACCCTAATCCCTCAACCCTCAACCCTTAATTAACCCTCTACCCTCTACCCTCTACCCTCTACCCTCTACCCTATTCAAACCCTAATCCTTCAACCCCTATACAATATTGGACCCTCAACCCTAATCCCTCAACGTGCATACCATATACATACCTTCAACCCCTATAGTTGCACCCTCTACCCTATACATGATTGGACCCTCAACCCTCAACCTTAAACCCTCAAGCCTCAACCCTTAAACCCTCTACCCTCTACCCTCTGATCTACCCTATACACTAAACCCTCAACCCTCAATTTGCAACCCTCAACCCTTAATCCCTCAACCCTCAACCCTTAAATCCTAAACCCTAGTAAACCCTTATACCGTCTACCCTCTACATTGGAACCTCAGTCCTAATCGACCTTCAACCATATACCCTCAAACGTCCTAGCTATACCCTAAACCCTCTACCCTCAACCCTTAACATCCCTCAACCCTAAACCCTTAAACCCTAAACCGGCCTTAAACCTTCTACCCTTTACCCTCAACCCTAATCCCTCAACTAGCCTATACCCTCAACCCAATACCCTAAACCCTAAACTATTAAACCTTCTGTGTCCCTCTACCCTCAACTAGCCAATAAATACCCTATTGTACCCTCAACCCTAATCCATCAACCCTCAACCCTATTGGATGTTGTGGTTCTGATGCTGATATGTGGTTGTCATTGATGTCAACACTATTAGCATTGGTGATTCTAAAGGCTGTATATGTCAAGGATATTGAGAAAATTCTAATAAATATATTGCAAGCAGTCTATGAAGCTGAGAAGGTCAGAATGATGGAAATTTATGTATGTTGATGGTTAGAAGGTGTGCATTAAAGGGTTTTTTGTTGAGGCTATCTAGTATGTTGTCTAAAATTTTTAGAGGTGTGCATCAAGAATTGAGAAATTTATGAAGTTTTGTGTTCCTACAGTTATTCAATTAATGTAGTCGGTGTTTCTGGAAGATTTCATTGCAATTTTGATGAATTGAGTTGTTGCATACATTCCTGAGATGTTCAGTGATGTTTCTAGATTGTGCTCTATTAGTGTGGTATGTTCACATTGATTGGTGTGCTCGTGATCAAATATTTTTCCTTTGTGTGTTCGAGTTTTCATGTTCTTGGTCGACATGATGGTGGTAGCGTGTTGCAGATCCTTATGGATTAATCTTTTATTGTTTGGCATGTTCAAGCATGTTGATTTAGGTCCTCAATATGTTGTGACCGACTTAGGTTGGTGCACATTGAGATTTGTTCATGAATTGGGCCGACAATTGTAATTTATTCTTTATTTGTGGCCAACAGAGTTGTTGATGTAAATTCATGTAGCAGATATATAAGAATGATTGTTTCTTGATTTTGGAGTGTAAAAAAATGTGGAATGTACGTGAGATGTGTGAATAAAGATCAGATCATCTGAATGCAAAGCAAAGTGTGAAGAAGATTGAGCGAAGTGTGAAGAAGTATTTATGTGCCTAACCGAAACTGCCATAAAGCTTTTGTAGAAGCTAATTCTTTAGATTAACCTCATCAGATGGATTTAATTTGATTGTTTTATGTAATGCAGTGAGCTCTAGGCAGTGTGCCTGAATGCATGTGCATTCCTTATTCATTTCTTTCATTATACTTATAATGTGGTATAATCTTGTGGACTAAGATCCACCATGGTTTTTCCCCTAACAGGGTTTCCATGTATAAAATCTTGATTTTTATGTCTCTGATGTGTTGTTGATTTATGCTTGCATTGTTAATTATCAGATCCGAGATTAAAGGTTGATTAAGGTTGAATAAGTTTAATTTTTGTAACAGTTGATTCACCCCCCTCTCAGTTGTCTATCCTTATTTTTCCAACAAACCCTTGATCCCTCAACCCTTAAACCCTCAACCCTCAGCCCTCAACCCTCAAATACCCTTAATTAACCCTAATCCCTCAACCCCTATACCCTCTACCCTATACATTGTACCTTCAACCCTAATCCTTGAACCATATACCCTCAGCCCTCTACCCTCAACCCTAGTTAAACCCTAAACCCTTACACGCACCCTCTACCCTAGTATGCTTCAAACCTCCCATAACCCTCAATTATCAACCCTCAACCCTTAATCCATCCCTCCCTCTCTACCCTAATCCCTCAACCATATACCATCAACCCAATACCCTAAACCCTAAATCATTAAACCCTCTACATCCCTCTACCCTCAACATCCCAATACCCTCTACCCTAGTCGACCCTAATAATTCCTTACCCCTAATCCCTCAACCCTTAAACCCTTAATCCCAAGTAAACTCTCTACCCTAATCCCTCAACCCTCAACCCTTAATCTCTCAAACCTTAAACCCTCAGGTACCCTCTACCCTCTACCCTCTACCCTCTACCCTCAAGTACCCTTAAACCCTAATCCCTCATTAATCCCTATACCCTCTAACATATACATTAAACTAACCTTAATCCTCAATTCTCAACCCTCAACCCTCAACCCTTAATCTACACAAAGTACTGCGGTAAAGGAAAAATTTGTTGTGTTTATGATTATCTGGAGGAATAAATAGGTATATAAAAAGGGAATTCTAGTCACAGTATGGATCTTGTCACACAAATTGTTGCATTTCATGCTAAATACAATGAAAAATCAAAGGCAATAGATCTTTTGATTCAAGTGAAATGTACGAAAGCAATTGAAGGCTAGTGAATATTGGGGAAGGATTTTTTGTTCTAACACCTTTAATCCCTACTAGATCAAAAAAATTAGGCATTAAATTAGGCGCTATATTAGGCACTAAATTAGGCACCAAAAAGGCTCTAAAGCAGGTGTGAAAATAGGTGTTACTTAAGGCGCTAAAATAGGTGTTACTTTAGGCGCTAATCTGGGTGTTACCGCAGGCGTAGTTTTTGGTGCTAATCCTGGCATTAATCTAGATGTTAATAAAGGTGTTACACTAGGTGTTAATATCGATGCCAATCTTGGCGCTAATTGTGACGCTAATGTTGCCACCAATTTGTGCCTGAATTAGCGTCGACTTGTTTTGGTTGGTGCAGAAATGCTAAAAATAGTGCCCTCTCGAAAAATAGCATTGACTTTTCCCAAAAAATGGAGAAAATACATTAAAATAGTGGGTGGAAGCAAAAAACCAAAGCAAAAAAGGGAGCTAATCATAGGGATTTGTTGTAGTGATTCTACCAAAAGGGTGATCAACAATAAATGGTTGAAGGCCCCTAGGCCAGGTGTCACAAAGTTGCCTAAGAATCCTCCTCATAGTGATTTCATAGAAGAGGTAAACAACCTCATTACTCTTCTCAGCAGAGTACATGGTTTACCTACTTCATTCACCTTTGAGGATTAGATATTTGTGTACATCAAGATTATCTTAAAAGAAAAGCAACATATCTTTTAGGGTGAGGAAATCAACAATGCTCTCCATGAGCAATTGACCCAAGTGCTCACAATGCAGAAGTTTTATATGACTTCATATTTGGTCTATGTTGCAACATCGATGAGAATTTTCCAAGTCTAACCACTGAGGGATACAAGAAGGTAACACAGGTTTACAACTATTTCTTGCAAATCACTCTCAAAGGGAGTATTAATCATTTTAGGAGGGTAAACAATGCCTTCTTTGCTCCACTCATGTGTGCCTTTGATCTTGAACTAGAGAATAAAAGAGTATCTGATGAAGCATGGAAGATTTTCAACAAATATGGTTTCCTTTATCTTCAATTCTTAACTTTTACTTATCTAAGAGTTGGATGTTTTGCTAGTTATCCATAAATGCTTCCATGTTATCCTAGTGATAAAATTGTTTTGATGAAGTCATGTAGGTAGATTATTGTGGTGCATGGTAAAAAAATGGAAAACCTGGATTCAAATTCACATTAGCAATCAAAAGATACTTTGTTTAGACTTCACACAAGGCTAAGGTTGTTGAGTTAGAAATGCAAAAAGTAACAATAAAACTGTTCAAAGAAAGATCTAATTTTGATTAGAAAGGTATAAAGTCTCAAATAAAAATTCCTTTCTCTCATGTACATCAAATTGAATATATATGGGTTGACATCAAAAAAATCAAGAGATCAGGAGAATTAACTATTGTTGATTAACTTTAGATCAGATAAAGGAATTGGATCTCATTGATGTTTCCAAAGACATAGAGGATGATGATGATATTTTTGGATCCTGATTATGAAAAAAGAATATTGTAGGTTCACCTTTTGCTCCCATTCAATGGTCTCAAAAAGAGGTAATCTCGATTCGAGAGAGGTTTGAACCCATATTAGCTAACACAAATGTTTGGTTAGAAGAAAGAGGGATACAGTTGAAACCTTTCTTCACTGGATCAGAGGATGAGATACAAGGTCAAACAAGTAATAGGTTTGAATTGACGAGCAAGAACAAAAATGATGCTCCAAACTCCAACAGACCTTCAAATTCTAAGATCAAGTTTGTGGTCAAGGGTGGGAAGAAGAAGAGTGAGAAATCTACGGAGGGGCCATCTATTGAAACACAAGAGGATCCTATGCAGGAAGAGGGGAAAATTGAGGAATAAATTATGAGGAATCTAAATTATCTCCTCGTGAGAACATTCTTGAGGATCCTCCTGTTTCCTCTCCTTCAATTAGAAATTTTGTGTCTACTCTCTCTCCTCCTATGACCTCATCTATGTCTAGTGTTCTTATTAATGCTCCTCCTTCAATAACAAGTGTTGTTGTGCCTGCTATGTTGATTCATTCTATGAGTTCATCCCTTATCTCATTTGAAAGCCCAAAACAAGGGTTAGATAATGTGTTTGGTTCTCCTATGTCTTTACCCAGTTTATCCTCACGATATTTTGACCTTACGTCACATTCTAATTTAGAGAAATTTCTAAATGACTCTGTGCAAGTTTCTAGTACTGAAATCCCCAATGTTATTTTAACTAAAACTCCTCCCATTGTGACTACCACCTTTGTGAGTTCAAAAAAAAAATCCCATACGAAAGCTACACAACCTGAGGAGAGCTCACCATTATCGCCATGGTTGTCATCACAAACGCTAAAGAGGAGGAAAGAAGCCATCTCTCTAGATGAGTTTGAATTTACACAACTCACATCTTCCAAGATAAGAACCAAGAAGAAATCAAAGACCCTTTCCATTATGTTGTTTGATAAAGAGGATGGTAAGTATACAGAAATAGCTCAGCCTCCCTCTGACAAAACTTATGAAGAAGTGGATATCACAAACTACTCTGTCACAAGGGTAGAATTGGGCAAGGTAACTCATGAGAGCATAAAAGCAGATGTTCAATCTTCTTTGGATTATCTCATAGAAAGAAGATGAAGAATTGAATTATAAGGCAAAGAAAGAGCAACTTATGACCATGCTACAAAATATTACCTTATCTTTTGAATTTATTGAGCTCGAACCAATTATAGTGGTGTTGAAAATCCTATCATCCCAAAGGTGGAAAAAGTGCATACTAAGGGTAGAGTAGTCGGTGAGTATCTTGACCATTTGATTGTATTGGGAATAGAAATGTTAGGATATGCCATAGAGAAGTTGGAAAAGATGGAAGGGTTAAAAGAAAAATTGGATGAAACTATAAATGCTTTCTCTCAAGAGAAAGAGGATATGGAAAACAAAGTGTAGGCTTCAATCAAAATGAGGAAACTCAAATTGGATACACTAGAGGAACTTGGGATCATTCCTAATCAAGACATGTATGTGGAAATTGAAGATTCTTTTATTCACAAAGACAATGTTCTCATCAAATTACTCAATGATCTACAATTTGCATGTCAACTTGGTGAAGAACATGATTTGAAGCTTATTAACAAAATTGAAGAAATTACATGTAAGCTACAAGATGATAGTCAAAAATTACTTCCCCCAGATAATGTTGTTCAACGATTTGTCAACATGATTCAGAAGGAATTTGAAGACTAGGCATTTTCAGTGCCTGTAATGGATCAAATATTTGATATCCAATTAACTTTGGAGAATCTGAAATAGTACCTCGGGTGACATAAAAAAGCCTACAAAAATGCCAGAGATTCGGTATCAAGAGCTCGTGGCATCATCAAATATAATTTAGGTCCAGATGAAAATGAAGTGTAGATGATCCTAAAGAAGCATGATGAATTCCTAATGAAGAATGCTAAAGAAGGTTGACCATGCCTTAGTTAGATTTCAAGTTTTTGTAGTTAGTTGAAGATAATTTACATGTTAGTTGTCATTTGTAAAATTGTAAATACATGTAACAACAATGAATTCCTCCAATAATTTTGGAATCTAATGTTGAATAAGTCAAAGTAGTTAGACTTTTCTTAGATTAGATATTTAGCTCTCATCTATAAATATGAGAGAGCTAATTTGTAATTTTCACCTTTAATATTTTGCAATGAACTGCTGCCTGAATTGAGAATCCACTTTAAGACTTTGAGTTTAAATTGCAAGATCAATTCCAATTAATAAAGAAGATGAATTTTGATATCAAACTTTTTGTTGAATCAAATTTGTATGAATAAGGATGTTTTTATGCCATTCTTATTGATTTATTTTGTGTTGATTGGATACATAGTGTTTCTTTATTATGGTTGAAGGACCTTCAAGATAAGTCATATAAACTTTATGTTATATTGTTTACATGAAGTTGTGTGTGTGTTGAAAGTATTTCTTGGTGGATGATTATAAAGACTTTAAGCTTGTAGTTATTCACTTCATGTATATGAATCACATTGGGAACTTGTAGACTTTGTACTAGAGTTTTCAATTACATTCTCGTGGATTAGTGGTATTATTAATTACAGACTTTGTGCTCCAATTGGTGATATAGTTATTTTGGAATCTTTTTGGAGGATAATTTGAAGACTATGTGCTTGGGATTATTCACTTGGTGCGTGAATCTTTTTGTGAAGTGAGTTGAAAGACTTTGTGCTCCAACTTATATCATTGGTTAGTACAAAAGTCTCATTGAAGATAGTGAAAAGACTTTGTGCTTTCATGTGTTTTCGGTTACTTTTATTCATTGGTACTTGCAAGTATCAATTATTATTGCTCTAACTAGTTGTATTAAAGAATGTCATTTTTATTTGTTTCTCTTATCCTGAAACAAGAGGATATGACAATAGAGACACCCCCATGGATAATCATAATGTATATATCTTAGTTTATTTTCTAGTTAATTGTAGCGAGCAATAAGAAGGGAGCCTCCCCTTTCTAAGAGGAGAGATTTATCTGATCATAGTTGTGGATAAAACTCACATTTTTTAATCTATAAAGGGATTGCAAAATATTCACCCAACAAAAGTATAGGTTTAAGAAGTGGAACATATAGTGTTTTGACAACTTACACTTCAAAATAATGGTAGCTTAGGCTCAGTTGGATTATATCACCTGTGAAATACGAGATCATGGCCTAACTGATGTTTTGGGTCGAGAGGAGGAAATAGCTTCTAAGGAGCTATAGGAATGGGAGTTGCGAGAGGATATTTTTTGGAAGCAAAAGTATCATATTGATTGGCTTCAGGAAGGGGATAGAAATACTAACTTTTTTCATAACTCTGTGGCTGCTAGGAGGAATGGAAATCTTATTACTTCTCATTTTTTTTGGAGGGGACTCAATTTTCTTCTCTGGGGTAGATTACTAGGGAGGCTTCTTAGTTCTTTGCAGCTATGCTCACTTAAGATTCACCTAATGTGAGTGAGGATTGAAACTCTATTTTGGATTGTATTCCCTCTCTAGTTTCTAATGAGATGAATGAGGCTATCCTTCGGCCCATTTCATTGCAGGATTTGGAGGCAATCATGTTCCAAATGAAAAAAGGGAAAGCCCTAGGCCCCAATGGCTTTCCAATTGAATTTTTTTATGAGTTTTTGGAGATTATTAAAATGGATCTATTGGAGGTGGTTCGTGAGTCATGAGAGAATAAATAGATGCTAAAAGCCACAAATTCTACCTTTTTGGATCTTATTCTTAAAAGGGAGGGTGCTAATTCTTTGGACCAGTTTAGACCCAAAACTCTTTGCAATGTGGTTTACAAAATTATTAGCAAATTAATTGAAAAAAGGCTTAAGCCTTGGCTAAACTCTTTGATTTTTTAAGAGGAGGGTGGATTTGATAAGGTTTGGATGGGATTGTCATTGTTGTTGAGGCCATTCATTCTATGGAATCCTATAAGGAGAAGGCTATGTTTATCAAACTAAATATGGAAAAAGCTTATGATAGAGTCAAATGGGCCTTTTTCATAAAGTTATCTTGGCCTTTAGATTTGATAGTGAGTGGGTTAATTGGATCATGAGTTGTGTAACATCTTCTTCCTTTGTGGTTCTTATCAATGGTGAGTTGTCTGAGTTATTTGGAACTTCTAGAGGTCTTCAGCAAGGGGATCCTATGTCTCCTTAATTTTTTATTATTATGGTTGAGGTGTTAAGAAGATTTATCAAATCTTGAGTTAGATAGGGGTTGATTCAAGGTTGGAGTTGGGGTAGCATTTTTCCTCTACACTCTCACTTGCAATTTGTTGATGATACAACCTTGATGGGAATGTAAAGAATAAATGAGGCAACAAATTTAAGAAATTTGGACACCTACTTGGTTACCTCTATTCAAAGGATTAATGAGGAAAATTCATCATTTTTTTATTCAATTCTCCTTGACTTATTTAGAGTAGGATTGCTCAGATTCTTCAATTTAAGATTGGTTCCTCCTCTCTTGTGTATCTTGGGATTCCCCTATCGACAGGTTCTTAGCTTAGAGGATGTTGGCAAGAGGTATTAGATAAGTTTTTTAAGAGGTTTAGTCATTGGACTTATATATGGCTTTAGTTTGTTGGGAGAGTGATCCTTTTGAAATCAATTGTCCACACCCTTCCTCTTTACAGGTGCTTTGTGAAAGTTGCCCCTATGAGTTTTGTTAAGGAGTTTGATGCCCTTGCCTACCAATTTCTTTGGGAAAACAATTTTCTCTCTTGGAAGTGGATCTTGGTAAAGTGGGAGTCTGTTTGTAGCCAAAGTAGGAGGGTTGTCTCGGGCTCAAGTCGGTAGGGGTGAATGGTAAAGTTGTAGTTGCCAAGTTATATTGGAAATGGTGCAATTTTTAGGATCAGGTTTGGGCTAGAATCCTTAATTTTAAGTATCTTCATGGGGTGAATTCCTTTTATGTGCATCGATATGGTCTTCTTGGGAAGGGGACTATGATTTGGGATACATTCAAGACAGGGGAAAAGTTGATCAAGGAGGGTATTTTTTGGATTTGCAATAAGGGATCTAAGGTCCTTTCTGGCATGATTCTTAGGATGGTTGTCCCTCTATCATATCAATATATCCCCATTTCCAACCCCTCTATGATAGTATGCTAGCAGTTGGGTGGAGTAAAGTGGAGGATTTTAAAATTGTTCAAGTTTTAGGGTAGGAAGAGTTGTCTCATTGGAAGAAGCCACAAGAGTGGTTGTTGGGAGGCACTGAGAAAGTGTTTCAAGAGCTAGCTAAGATTTTGGTTGGTATAATGTGTAATATCCTTAAGGGGAGAGATACTTTAGCTTGGTGACCTAACTTGAAGGGAAAAAAATTAGTTGGATCGGGGTACTTGAAGTTGGACAAGCATCTACATGGGAAGATTGGTGTTTCTTGGTAGAAGCAGGTATGGAATAAGTTTTCTTGGCTCAAATGTATTTTTTCTTATCATTGGTGGTTCAAAATAGGTGCCTTACCTAGGAGAATTTATGCAAGAGAGGCTTTAAGGGTCCTTCTATCTATGTTCTTTTTTTCAGCAATGAGGAATGTACCTCACACATCTTCTTCTAATTCCCCTCCTCTAGAGAGATCTAGAACCTATGGTGGGTGGTGTGGAATCATTCTTGTGTCCATGCCACTTCTTTGGTTGAGTTCTAGGAAAGTATGGGTAGAACTCCAACTAAGACATCTTTTCTTCAAATTGCTTAGATTATTGGCCCTAATTTTATTATCTGGCATCTCTGGCTGGAAAGGAATTGAAGGATATTTTAGGGTGTGAATTTGGTGGTGGTTCACTTATCGTGAAATATTTTGTGTAGGGTGCATGAGACTATTTCAGCTAAATGTGACCTTTTAGTTGTTGTGGATCCATGTGACATTGCTTTTGTAAGGAATTTGAATTTGAAGGATGCAGGGTCTAGGTACTCTGATAGGTGTCCTCGATAGGCTAGAAAGAGGATTCATTGAGAGGGTTGGTGGATTCCTCCTCCTCAAGGGAATCTAAAGATTAATACAAATGGTTCTTCCAGGGGAATCCTAGGCATGCGGGGATTGGTGGTATTGGTAGAGATAGTAATAGAGATGCGGTGTTCTTCTTCTCTATTTATAAGGGGAAACATTCTAACAACCTTATGGAGGCTCTTGCAATTATTTATACTACTGAAAGAGGTTATTCTCTTGTATGAAGGAAGATTATTTGTGAATCTAATTCACAGATCATGGTGGATATGTTGAATGAGCAACGATTAGATGGTGTTAATTGGAACCTAGCCATAGTGGTTAAGCAGATCAGGAACCTATGATGTTCTTTAGAATCCATTTCCTTTTGGCATATTCTTAGAGAGTGGAATAGAGTGGTAGATCTTTTGGAAAAGTGGGCCTTTGAGAATTTAGAGATGTGGGATGTTGGTGAATGGGGACTCCAGTCCTCAAAGTATTATTTGGCCTTGGAAAAGTTAATCGTGGAGGATCGAAATATGTAGCTAGTTTCTTTATTGGGTTCCTCTAGGGACTACTTATTTATGGGTGGTTGTATTTTGGTAGGAATGTGGCCTTGTGCTTTGTAATTTTTCTCTAATTTCAATAATTTTTTACCCCTTTTCTTTTAAAAAATTCAAAAATAAACTTAAAACTAATTGTTGCATAATCCAACCACATGAAGAGACTAACTCACGATGACACTGAAATATGTCTCCATATGCCTACAATGCATCATCATACATATGAATTGCAATGTGTTCTTGTGTATGGGTTCTTAGATAATATGGTTCAACTTCCTTGTTATTGTTATCTACCTTCCTTTCTCAAATGATACACTCCCTCAACATATGGGAGGTAGAAAAATTTACTTGCATCAATATTATGTCAAATAGATTATAGTTAGTCTATATCTATATCAAAATTCATAATCACAAAAAAAAAAAAAAAGATATCAAGTGCATTTGATTTAAGAAATAGAAAATATTCCATAGTAAAAAATAGGTATAAATATTATGTACAACTAGTTATCAAATTAAATCAAGAATAATCTATAGAGGTAATGAAATATCAAATTATCATAGTATTGTGCAAAACATAATGTCATCACTCTTAGTGCATCATTTAAAAGGTTGAATACACACAATTTAATCAATTAATTCATAAAAAATATGTCCATAATAAGTGATTAAAAAAGTGATAAGACATAAATATCTTGAATTTGAGCAAGCCCCTTCATAATAATAATAGATGTACGACCAAGCCCATTCCAAGCCCATCTTCCATGAGGAATGCTATAAGTAATAAAATGAAGATGAAGAATATTTATAGCTCCATCACCTTCAAAGTATTTAATAACTAACTTATAACACAATTATAACCCTTGCCTATGAGTGTTTAAAAGACCCATACCACTAGATTCATGTGGTAGACAATAGAAATCCCAAACAACTTAATGAAAATCCTTTCCTTGTTCAAAATAATCCCAAAGAAAGGCTCACATAATCTTCTTCTTTTTTTTTATAAGAAGCATCGGAAGGGGCCTGAAGAATAAACATGTTTGGTTGCAAGAATTTTATAACAAATCTAAAACTAGGTAGAAAGAGAAATAGGCTTGGCTATCTAATAATGCAACCTCTTATATATGGGAAAAAAAAACCAACTTGCCAAAGGGAACAAGAGGTGGACTAAAATGAAAAAGGGTTGACCAAAAATCTTAAAATTAATCTATGATAAAATTAATTTTCAACCATAATATTCCAACCAAGGAGGCTTATGCAAGAAGGATTGATGATAGAATTGGGTCTTTCCATTTAATACTAGAGCTTGAAGCTTGATATAAAGTTTCAAGATTCCGCAAAGCTTGGCTAACATTGGATTTTCCCTCTAAATGTGCGAGAAAGAAATCCTCAAAAAAATGGCCATTGAAAAGATATTGGGTTGAATTTGGAAGGGAAGTACCTTTAACTCTTTTCTAGATAGCTATGTTAGCAAGAAATTAACTGAATCCCTTCACAACTAAAACATAAAAAAGCCAAATATAATGAATAAAATGTTGAAAACAAGGTGAAACTAAGTTGTATTTTTTTTTTTTGATAGGTGAATTCTTTTGACTAGAGCTATGAACCAGTGAGGCCACATCAGGGGACTTCATCCCTATCTCCTCTCCTCCATATATCATGTTCCTCTCTTCCCCTCCTCCATCTCCTCTCTACTCCTCTCCTTTGGCTCCTTTGTCTCTACTCCTCCTTCACCTTCTCTCCTCTTCTCCTCTATCTCTCCTCTTCCTCCTTCTATCTTCTCCTCCTCTCTTCCTCTCCTTTGGCTCCTCCATATCCACTCCTCTTCTCTCTTCCATATCCTCTCCTTCCATCTCTTCTCTTCCTCTTCTTTGGATCCTTCATCTCCACTCCTCCTCTCCTTCTCCACCTCCTCCTTCTCTCCTCCTCCTCCAAACTCCTCCACTCTTCTTACCTCTCCTCCTTTCGTCCTATCACCTACACCGCTAACAAGCCACCACCACCATAACTTTCACCACTATTGCTGCCATCATCTTCTCCCCTATCACCGTCGCATCTTTCTTTGATTTCCACCATCACCAAACTCTCACCAACCACCCTCGACAACAACATCATCGATTGACCATCACCAACACCACCTATGACCAATCAATAGATACCTCCACTCTTTTTATGCTATCCACCAAGCTCGACTATAGCCACCAACAAACACCCCCACACTTTGTGGGATTCGAACACATGAAGTAGTGTTTCCACTATTGAGCAACCAACCGTTGCACTGCAAGGTCATCCTTGAAACTAATTTGTATTATTAACTTATGTATGTGTATTTAAATCAAAAAATAATATTACCAATATTATTATATGTATGTGATTGCACATCCACCATAATAGAAAAATCAACAAACAAATATGACACCAAATTTACATGGAGAAACCCTTTTGAGAAAAACTCCACATGAGAAAAGAGGGAAAGTATATTAGTTATCTTCACAAGAGAGATACACCACAATACACTTCCTTTCTTATCTCCTACAACTTGGATGCCTCCATACACCTGCAAATAACATAATATGATACTATTATTGTTAGGAAATAATGCATCATACCCGCAATCTTAATTTATTTCCTACATAACCCCATGAGAGAAACATGCATACGAGTAACCATAATACATAGATCAAATAGGAAAGCCACAATAAAACATAAGATATATCCTAGGAAAACCCTCAAGAGGGAAAAACCTATCCTCCAAAAGTATATATACTCCATCTATTATTCAACAATAAAACAATACCAGAGTTACAATGAATACCTTTGAAGCATCAAGCCTCTCCAAGGCATCCTCATGTGTTCAAGCATGAATCAACACCTCCCATTCCATGCTTCACATATGCACTCCTTAGAAATAATCAATAATGACAACCCACTCACCCAACCAACCTTAACCACTAAACATGTGCTTACTTTTATAGATTCAAGCTCACAAAAATACAACCAAGTGGTAAGATAAAACCATGTGCCACAAAACCATGTGAACACAAAACTACTAACCCATTATTTAATATTGGGTACTAAGTTTTCACTTTATTTAATATTTCTCCAATATTAAATTATTATTCCATGTATCCCACACATTAAATAATAATACGGTGTTACAATACAACATAAAGTGATGCCCAAATAATTACCTAGTATGATTAACCACACCACCTAGGTGCATCACAACTAAATAATTATTTAATTACAACATTACAATATATCAAATTATGCAATAGTGTACAAAACCATATCCCAACATTCTCCCACTTGTTGTATACATTGCATCAGGGATCAATCAATGAAATAAATCATTATAGCCATACATGAAACCACAAAAATCTCGAACATGCTTTTGTGCTCCATCAAGATACTTGAAATAAGAAAAAAGTGACCATCATTTCAAGAAATAACTCCTCTCATCATCCAACATGCCACCTATGGAAGAAAATGAACATTCCAAGGTGAAGATGCACCAATCCAAGAACACACACACCAAATCAAAGTGATAACAAAGGCTCCAAAAAAGCTACTGTCAAGTGTAAAAATCGACATGATCAAAAATAGTATCCAAAATACATGCTAATACATCCAACCATCCATACCTCCAAGGTATCAAGAACATTATTAAACTCATGCCAACAACATATGCAACCCATAAACTGCAATCGCAAGCTCCCTGTATCAAACCTGTCAATGAAGAACATACATATCTAGGAAGTCCCACTACATGGGTAATATCAAATCATATCAAATCTACCAATAAACACTATGCCAAGTTGTGATAAATAACAAACAATTAAGTATCAAGAACAATAACAATGATCCACACATGCAACCCAAATAGTTGCATAATCTCTCACAACATGTTGCCACCATCCTCCCAAATCATATGAACACGAACCTCCAGGAAGGAAACCATGAAGAGAGAAAACCTGTAAACTATAGCACGTTGTTCTACCAACACCTCAAAAGTGCTACATTGTGTCAAGTATGATTCCTAACAACCCCAAATTAGAAGCCTCAACAACACCCAAAACAACGTTCAATCTCTTAGATCAAACACAACATATGAATCATGTAAATGAAAACATAGATGTAAGCCTCTCTAATCAAGAAGATCAAACTCAAAGTATCCATTCTAAACTCCTAAAATCCTCATCAATGAATGATAACATAAACTCAAATGCACAAGGAGATAACCATGCTAAAAATCCCTCAAAATGAATCATCCAAAACTAACTATCCATAGCTCAAGATCCATATCTATGAAAGATAAAACAACATAAAATCATGCTAAATAATCCTCAAATGAGTCTCCAAAATCAATCAAAATTACTCTACTCAATCCCATGATAAATCAAAGCACGAAACATAACACATCTGAAAGAAATAATGGGAAAATACCTCTCAAATGATAAACCATTGAGTAGACCAAGAGTGGGGAATGAGAATGCTCCTCCAGGATAACCAAGTCACCATGACTCACTACAAGAAAAATCTCCTCTATCGGTCCATCATGAACTCATGTCCATACCCAAGTGAAATATCCTCGGTCTTCTTGTTGAAACCTTCAAAGAGTAACTGTCTCAAGCAAATGTCTCTAATCGCAAGAGAAATCTATCCTCACCTGCATCTCCAAGTATTCATGAGCACATGTAACCGATCAATACATTTCAAACTCCAAATGCAACATAGCACCACCATGAAGTAATCAAGCAAATGATCATGTACTCAATACAAAGAGAACCACCAAGATCAATGTCAAAGTTCCAACTACAAAATCAAGAACCTATAATGACATTAGGATCTAATCATATCCTCCTAGGAGATCACATGAAACAATACATACATCTTGGTCTCAAGAGAACCCATATTACATGCCAAAGTCTAATCTATAATCAAGAGTATATCATAAAATAATAACAATTACACTCTAAACCAAGAAACCACATCTCCAATCACATGAAGATAACCATCTCCTTCGTGAAGATCATCTAGGTCCACACACACTCAACTGCAATCCTAGAAACTCTAGAGAACAAGTGAAACCAAGATCTCCAAACTAAGAAGATACATACAACCGCCATCAAACCATCAAGAACCAATCCTACACTGTCAAGTCATCATTGTCAAAATCTCCCTCTAAAAATGTGTGTACCCAATGAATGTAACCAAGCTATCATGACATCATGATAAAACCACATGCTATCAATCCCATGAAATGACTAATCAAGTACTCTAATCATCCATCCTCTCATCCCAAAAAAATATACCAATGCACAAATGACCACAGACAAGGCCAACTAAGAAAGTCTACAACAATAATGACTCAAACGTGGTGGATATAGATAGTCCACATCTAAATCATCCCACTACAATTAATAGGTTGGACACACCTACCAATCACATAACTCGTAGATCCAACCACTGAAACATGCAAACTCTTACCAATATTTTTGTGTTTAACCATGGCTGAAACTTCTTACCGTATGGATATTGAAAAATTTAATGGGGTTGGTTTTGAGTTGTGGAAGCTGAAAATGGAGGATCTCCTTGAAGAATGAGATCAGTGAGTTGTTGCAATGAACAAATTCAAACTTGAGAAAATGAGTAATGAAGATTGGGAGAAGGTTGATAAAAAGGCATGAGGCACTATCAGGTTGTGTCTTTATGATTTTGTTCTCCTAAATGTGTCATCAGAAAAGATTCCATACTTTTGTGGAATTGGATAGGTGAAATATATCAAGCAAAAATTCTAGTAAACAAAATCTACTTGAAGCGAAAGCTATTTTTTCTTAAGATGAAGGAAGGTGAATCTATAGACAATCATTTAAATTCTTTCAATTTGGTTTTGAGTCAATTAACCTCTATTGATGTCAAAGTTGAAGAAGAAGATAAGTGTATCATGCTTCTTTGTTCTTTACCTGAATCTTGGGATAATTTTGTACTTGCTATCACTGCTAACATGGAAGATCCAAAGATGGATTCTCTTGTAGCAACTTTGTTGTCATGAGAAATGAGGAAGAAGGCAATGGATAGTATAGGTGATTCTCTCAATGTAAGGGGAAGACCTAAAGAAAGAGAGTCTAAAGGAGATAAGAACTGGCCTAAGGACAAGTCTAAGGGTAGGTATAAAACTCTTGGAAAGAAGAACAAAGCGAATTGTTGGAATTGTGGGAAAAGAGGACATGTGAAGAAGGAATGTAGAAATCCAAAGAAATAAGTTGATTCCTTCACAAAGAAATATTTGAATTTAGGTGATGAAGCTTTGGTTTCTTGTCTTCATACTAATATGACTAATGATAATTGGTTAATTGATTCAGGATACTCATTTCATATGACTCCTCACTATGAGTAGTTTACCACATATGAAAAATGTGATGGAGGCAAAATCTACCTCGGTGATAATTATTCATATATTATTGTTTGAAAGGGTAAGATATAGTTGTGTTTTAGTGATGGGAGGGTTAAAACCCTACTTGGTGTTTTACATGTTCTTGGAGTAGCTAGAGATTTGATTTCAGTCTTGAAGTTGAATGATTTGGGAATAAATGTAAAATTTCATAAGCATGGTTGTAGATTGGTAAGAGGAAGTTTGGTGATAGTAGGAGGGACAAGGAAGGGGACTCTATTTAGGATTGAAGCCACTACTATTGTTAACTCTACCAATGTAACTAAAAAATCTAAAAATACTTGTATGTTATGGCACCGTAGATTGGGCCACATTACACCAGTAAAATTTGGCAAATAAATGACTACGTGACTAAAACTTTTAGTCAAAACAACTAAAGATGACTAAATTCTACTCATTTTTTGCAACACAAACATAAATGACTAAATAATTACTCACACAAATAAAAATTAGACAATATGATATTAAAGTGGATAATTAAAACATATATTTTGAATTGAGGGAGTGGGTTGTATTATAATATAATATAATAATAATATATTATATTGCAATACAATGTAATATAATATATTATAATATGATATGATATTATATAATATTATAATATATATATTGCTCGATAATAAGATTTTATTTTATTAATTCGTAAAGTCAAATACTTCATCTTCTTGTTTTTCATACATCCTCCTACCTCCCCAAAAACTCACCTATAGATACCACCATTATCTCATAAATTTAACAAAAAACCTACCATACCTTCATCTAACATGTTGAACATCTACTTCGAATTCGAAAAAGACCTCTAATACATTTACACAGTAAAAATTGTGTACCTACCTTGACCCCCTTGCATTTAAACACTACCCCATTGCATCCCTCCCAAGGCTGGTTGGATGTTGTGGTTGTGTTGCTGCTATGTGGTTGTCATTAATGTCAACACTATTAGCATTGATGATTTTGAAGCTTGTATATGTCGAGGATATTGAGAAAATTAGAATAAATATGTTGCAGGTAGTTTGTGAAGCTGTGATGATCAAAATGGTGGAAATTTGTGTATGTTGATAATCAGAGGTCACGCATTAAAGGGTTTTTTTCTGAGCCTATCTAGTCTGTTTTATGGAATTTTCACTGGTACGCATCAAGATTGGAGTGAGTTGTGAGTTTTTGAGTTCATACAGTTATTCTATTACTGTAGCAGGTGGTTCTAGAAGAAGAGAATGCATTTCTAGTAAATTAAGTTGTTGTGTATGCTATTGTGATGTTCAGTGATGTTTTTAGAACATTCTCTATCATTTTGGTACATCCATGTTGATCGATGTGCTCGTGATCAAAGATTTTCTTTTGTGTGTTAGAGGTTCTCATGTTCTTCGCCGACATAATGGTGGTAGCATGTTGCAAATCCTTATGGATTAATCTTTTATTATTTGGCATATTTGAGGATGTTGATTTAGGTCCTCATTATGTTGTGACCAACTTAGGTTGGTGCGCATTGAGATTTGTTCATAAATTGGGCTGACAGTTTGTAATTTATTCCTTTATTTGTGGCCGACATAGTTGATGTAATTTCATGTAGCGAGTAGATAAGAGCGATTGTTTCTTCATTTTGAAGTGTGTGATGGATGCTTGATGATGAATGTATATGAAGTGTGAATGTGAAATGTGCAAATAAATATTAGATCATCTGATTTCATAGCAGAGTGTGAAGAATATTGAGTGAAGTGTGAAGAAGTGTTTTTGAGCCTAACCAGAACTGTCATCAGGCTTTTGAAGAAGCTAATTTCTCAGTTCAACCTCATCAAATGGATTTAATCTGATTATTTTATGTAAGGTAGTGAGCCCTCCCTTCTGAGCAGTGAGCTCTAGGCAGTGTGCCTGAATGCATGTGCATTCCTTATTCATTTTTCATTATACCTCTAACAGGGTATAATCTTGTGGACTAATATCCACCATTGTTTTTCCCCCTAATAGGGTTTCCATGTATAAAATCTTGGTGTTCATGTCTTTTTGATGTGTTTTTGATTTATGCTTTCACTGTTAATTATCAGATATGAGATTAAAGGTTGATTAAGGCTGAATAAGTTTAAATTTTGTAACAATTGATTCACCCCCCTCTTAGTTGTTTATCCTTGTTTTTCCAATAATTGGTATCAAAGAAGGTTCCTCTAAAGAAGTTTAACAGCTTGAGGTGATCCAACATGACATCATACAAGAAGGGTAGTCCCAAATTCAATGGTACAAATTAATCTCTGTGGAAGGTTAGAATGGAGTGTCATTTGAAGTGCACTGGTGAACCCTTCTAGAAGATTACAAAGAACAGATATAATATTCCTTAGAATGGTCCCACTGCTCCTGATGAGATCAAAGAAGTTGAAACTAATATCAGGGCTATAGAAGCATTGTTAAGTGCTTTGACAAATTTATAGATGACAAATGTGATAGGTCTAAAGACAACACATGAGATTTGGAAGAAATTAGAAACATTGTATGAAGGAGATGCACGAGTGAAGATTGTTAAGCTAACAACTCTAAAAGGCAAGTGGGAGAACTTGAAGATGAGTGAAGATGAAAACATTGATTTTTTCATGCAGAAGGTAAATGAACTAGTGATGGGTATTAGATGTGTCGGTGGAGTCATGGATGAAGATGAAATTGTGGCTAAATTGCTCAAATCAATGCCTACTTCTTACAACAAAAAAAGCTCATGTTATTGAAGAACTCAGGAGAATAACAAATGTAACAAGAGACATGTTGATTGGTAAACTAGTTGCCTTTGAGTTGAATGATTTTGGTGAGTCTCCTCCTAAGACAAAATCTGCATTTAAAGCTACTGTATCCAGAAAAAGCCAACATAGATATGATCTGAGAGAAAGTTCCAGAAAGAAATTCAAGTATGAAGATGAGATGAGACAGATTGAAGATGAAGAAAGAGAGCTAGAAGAGTTGGAAGCATTGATTGTGAAAAGAGAAGCCATAGAACATGGTAAGTATAAAGGAAAGCTAACTATTAAATGCTTCTCTTGTAGTAAGGCAGGTCATTTTGCATCAAGGTGTCCTGAAAGAGTTTCTAAGTATAAACCTGACAAGTATAGATTTTAAAAGAAATGTTATTATGTTGAAGAAGGTGTTACTGATGATGAATCTGATAAAGAAACTAGAAATGAAGATGGATGGGTATTCATTTCTATCAAAGATAATGGTACGGCGTCCACTGAATCTGCTAACAATCATAATATTGAGAAAGCTCTTGCAGCCAGAATTGATGAAAAAGATGAATGGGTGATTGATAGCAGATGCTCACATCATATAACTGGTGACAAAAGCAAGTTTCTAAGCTTGGAAAAGTATGATGGTGGTGTTGTAATATTTGGAGATAACAACGTTGGTGTGATTTGTGGTAGAGGCACTATTTCTCTTGGTGGTAAATACAATATTGATGATGTCCTTTATGTTGAAGGATTGAAGCATAATTTGTTGAGTGTTGGAAAAATGGTAGAAAACGGATACAATATTTAGTTCAAAGATGGTAAGTGTAGGATATTGGGAAACTTTGGAAATGTAATTGCTTCAGGCACAAAGATAAGAGGTAATATTTTTCACCTGAGTGCTACTAATAAAATTTGTCTAATTTATCAAGTTGATGTAAGCTGGTTATGGCATATGAGGTTGTTTCATGTGAATTTTGATAACATTGTCAAAGTAAGCTCCACTCAAGCAGTCAAAGATCTACCTAAGTTAGGGAAGCCTACTAACATTGTATGCAAGGAATGTTAGATGGGAAAGCAGACAAGAATTTATTTTCGGAGCAAACATCATTCAAATGGAGTACTGGAGTTGGTTCATACTGATCTATGTGGCCCATCTAGAATCAAAAGTCTACAAGGAGAAAGGTACTTTATGCTGATAATTGATGACTACTCTAGGATGATATGGGTTTCTTTCTTTAGAGAAAAACATGAAGCTCTAGAAAAATTCAAATGTTTCAAAGCTATGGAAAAAAATGAGACAGGTTTGAAGGTCAAATGTTGAAGATCAAACAAAGGCGGTGAATTCACTTCCTGAGAGTTCAATACATTTTGTGAAGAGCATGGAATCAAAATACAGTTATCTACTTCTCAGACCCCTCAACAAAATGGAGTTGTTAAGAGAAAGAACAAAACAATTCTAGATGCTGCTAGAACTATGATGTTGGAAGGTAATGTTCCTCATATCTATTGGAGAGAAGTTGTAAGCATTGTTGTATACACTATCAATCAAGCAAATGTAAATGGTAATTCTGGTAAGACTCCTTTTGATTTGTGGTTTGGTTATAAGCCTAATATTAAGTATTTCAAAATCTTTGGAAGTAGATGTTATATCAAGAGAGATGAAGCTATTGGAAATTTTGATGCTAGAAGTGATGAAGGAATCTTTATGGGTTACTCGACTAAGAGCAAGGCATACCAGTGCTACAATAGAAGATTGAAGAAAATGGTTGAAAATGAAAATGTTAGAGTTGATGAAGACACTATTAGATCATCCAGATATTGTGGATATGATTTAGATGACCAAAAAGATAGTACTGATAAAGGAAAGACTACTCAGACACATAATCAAGTTCAAATTGTTCTGGTGAATCAAGAGAATCATGAAGGAGAAGCTAGTGGAAGTGTAGAAGAGAGAACATAAGAACCAAGAGTCAGAGAGAATCCCAAAGTCCCAAGGTATGTAAAGCTAAATCACTCTGAGAATCAAATTATAGGAGACAAGAAAAAAGGTGTGTGGACTAGAAGAAGAATTGTAGAAGAATATTGCCTGATTTCCAAAACTAAGCCTAGTAATTTCAATGAATCATGTAAAGATGGGTATTGGATGCAAGTAATGAAAGAATAACTGATGCAAATAAAGAAAAATGATACATGGATTCTTGTTCCCAGACCTCGGGATAAAAATTTGATCGGAACCAAAATGTGTCTTTTGGAATAAGCTGAATGAACAAGGTGAAGTGGTCAGAAATAAAGCAAGACTAGTATGTAAAGGATACTCACAGATGGAAGGTATTGATTTTGAAGAAACCTTTTCCCTTTTTGCTAGAATTTAAGTTGTAAGTGTTGGACTCAAGGGAACACTGAGAGGGGAGGTGAATCAGTGTTCAACAATTTTAAACTCCATCAATATAAAACATGAAACCATTTCATCATTGCATTAAGGAAAAGATGTATGCATTCAAAGTAAACATTCATAATGCCATAACACATAGATTTTTGCATGGAAACCTTTTTAGGGGAAAAACCATGGTGCATGTTAATACATAATTTGACTACTCAAATATAATTGTTTACAAAAGGAATGCACTTGCATTCAGGGACACTGCCTAGAGCTCACTGCTCAAAAGAGAAAGTCTCACTACCTTACAAAATTCAAATTAAAACCATTTGAATGGTGAACTAAGATAGTAGCATCAACTTATGCCATGTGACAGTTCTAGTGAAGCTCATAGATCTGATTCAAGATCTGCTTTCTGACTCTGCACTTCGCTCTGCTATGTTCTTCTCTTTTTTGCCCTTTGCATTGCTTATAATCAAATTCGCACTACTGCACTGTTGAATCTTGCAATTCACACTTCTACACAAACACACACAAAATTACTCACATCACACATTAAATGATACAACCAAATCTCTTATATATATCCACAATCAGGGATTTATTCATCCACCAGTCGGCTTTATAAAATATTAAGTTACTTTTATCTTGTTGGCCAAATCCACCGCTAAATCTTTATGTGCATCCTCCAAAGCCAGTTAAGACAAAGAGAGGAACCAAATAACACTTAATCGTGCATGAATACTTATGATTAATTATATCTTATACATCTGCAATTATTATCCTTGTCGGGTCGGCCTTATCACACAGATAATCAACAAATTAGTGCACTGGATATTCTAGATCACATACTAGTGAGTGCGCATCAAAATCAAGATACTATAAGCATCAAAAAACCTTCCTCAAAGATCCACAACCCAAAATATATGCCCGGTAAGGTGTTTAGATCAAATTTTATGCATGTTAACCGGATGTCTTGTTCTTCATTTTGTTCTGTCCAAAATTATTTTGCACATTTGGATGCAAGACTTAAGTTTCATGACTTGGGTTGCCATCAATGACAACACTTACAATCCATATGCCAAAAATATCCCCAGCCATATGCCAACAATCTCCCACTTTGGAATTGATGGCAACACTTAGTGAAAAATGTCTAAGTGTCAAAATCATTATAGGTACACTACCAAACTTTTTACTACACTTTCTCCCCCTAAGATTTATAAGGCATTCTCTCCTCCTATACTACTTTCTTTTCTCCCTCTATGGTTCTCTCCCCCTTTGACATCAATGAAAAAGCATGGATGCCACAAGCGAAAAAGACAAAAAGTGATATTAACAAGATAAAGAGAAAACATGTGTTCAAAATCCGCAAGGCTTCAAAAATTTAACACATATATATGCCTACATTTCTCCTCCTTTGATCAAAATTTTAAAAACTTGAAATCAAACCTTTAGAAGATTATCTTATGGTTTTTCTTCACTTCCGGAAGGAACTTCTTCCAACCATCTATTGTAATTCCAATAATAATGATCAAGCTATTTTTCTTGGAAGTCTTGTTAATAATCTCAATGAGAGATTCAGGAATTGTAATTGCTTCTTCCATTTTCTCACCATTCTTCAGTATTTCCACCATCTGCTCCAGCTTGCATTCAATTAGATCCTTTTCCTTCCAAAAAGTATCCACAAGAACATTCTTGGAGAGTTGAATTTTTGTGTGTTCTGACTACAGCTCCCAAATTCTTTTCCTGATGATTCCATCTGAATCCTGAGATATGTCAAAGCTTTTTCAAATGTCATTCAATTTTGTTTCAATCTGATCCAACTTCTCTTTGTAATTTCTAATTACATGGGGCCAACGGATGCAATAGTTGTAGATGCCTATGGCTGATTTTATGCATTGCCTCAACTCATTCATTTTCTTCTTCAGCTTGGAAAGGGATAGTCTGAATTGTTCCTTCAGGTGAGAGACAACTTCACCTTCTTTGCCTTTATCCTCAAAGCCCATTGATTCTTTGTTACACTTGATCATCTCTTCAGGTAGAATGTTCTTCAGAATTTCCAATCTTATCTTGCAGTGCTCAACATGAGAATTTAGAACTTCCAAAATCAAGTCATGATCATATGATGGTCTAACTGACCATAACCTTGCAATTTTTTTCATGCCACCTACACCTTGAATAAGTTGTAGCTTTTCTTTTGTCAAATCTTCTTCTTCCTCACTACCTTTTTCTAGTCCAGATTCATTTTCCAGTCGATTCTCAGTTTCTTCGTCTGGAATACCCACAATTTATTTTTCTTTTCCTTTTTCCTCAATCCTAGGAACTTTGTTTTATGGGGGGCTGTATACAATGATTTCCTTTCCTCTTTTTTGTCCTCTATCAATGCTACTGAAAGAGGAACCAACTTCCATTGTTCTTACTAGAAGGGAAATATTGACTAATCCAAACTTTTCAAGCACATTCTTAAAGAAATTTTTAAATTCTAAAAACCAGTTAGCCAAGCTCTTAGAATAAGAATATATCTAATTGCATACAGGTTTGTTTGATTTCCATACTAAATTGTTGATTTTCTGCAAGGAATTCAAGAAATACATTACCAGACATGTAATTAAGGTGCCAAACCTGAATGGATAACTTGATTCCTTTATTAGTTGTACATTCTCCATGAGTTGATCCTTTAATAGCCCACATAGGTCAAATTCCTAACCTTCAATTATCATTTTGTGAGCAATGTATACTACACCAACCGATGTAGCTCCTTCTCGATTTCTATAGAATATTTTATATGTTATTCTATGTGCAATGTACTTCGTGAAGGGATTCTTGATTGTTGCAATCATCAGGGCTCTCTCATCTCTGATTATTTCGGTTAGGGTTTCAACCTCTTTGTTTCAAATAGATTTCTTCATGGGAACATCTTCGACTTTGCAAAATCTAGTTAAGTTCTCAATTGCCTCTTTTTAAATGATGTAAGGTTTGTCCAAAGTTAAAAAATCATCATGTAATCTGCTCAATATCAATTTAATGAATTTTGCATTCTCAAAGTATGAAAACTCACTCCACATATCCAAATTTCCATGCTTAGCTTCACTCAATTGCTTTAATTCATCAGGAAATAACAAATTCCTCATAGACCTAATCTTTGCATTGTTATATTCATCTAGAGTAATCGATCCTTTGATTTGTTCCATTTTTCTTTTATTTTTGTGTTTAGGGTTCGCAAACACACACTAAATTGTATGAAGAATTTGAGAACAATTTGAAATACCTGATAGATTTCAAGATTTGTTAATGAATCGATTTTACTACTTTGTATTCCACCTATCGAGTGCTCTCTGTCTTCTCCTCTTCGATGCAAAGTGGCAAATGACGATTTCGACTTGACTTTTATAACTCGCACATGTGCAATAAATGCATTTCCCCTAAGTTTTTTGGAGACTCTATTTTCCCAAATGGCGATAGAAAAATCTTTTGTGGACCTATGAAATGACTGAGTTCTCTTCGATAAGTTATCCAAAACTTTTGTACACCTTCTTGGCTATTCTTTGTGTTTTGGTACCATCCATAGATAGGGGGAAAATATTTTCTTGAAAAACCCCCCTAGGCCAGTGGCCTGAAATCAATTACCAGAAGAGTTACCGAAGGAAAGTTCTAGTAGGGAATCATTTCTAGCATCAGAATAATTTCTCTTTACCCATCTGTAGTTACCTTTTGTTTCCCTTTATCATTTTTCTCTATAGTTTTCCTTCTGTATACCGGACCTCTTATGTCTACATTTTTTTTTCTGCAGAATCTTGCAATATGACCATACTTGTTGCAGTTGTAACACACAATGATTTGTTGTCCTAACCAATCATTCCAATCACTCCTTCTAGATTCACATTGATTAGCAATATGCCCAAATTTCCCACATGTATGACATTCAATATTATTTCTATCAATAGAGTGACTTGACATAGTTTTGCATTCAATTGATTTATGACTAGGCTTTTTGCAATTGAAACATTGACTAGAAAATGATGAAATTTTTGACTTCAAATTACTTCTACACTGAGCAACCATATGACCGAACTTATTACAGGAAAAACAATACCCATTAAAATTTTGTGCATTACGTTGTCTTACCGGATACCTTCCATTTTTGTTCTATCTAAAATTATTTTGTCCTGATTTGGAAATTTCTCCCTTTTCATATCCAAGACCTCTCTTATCATTTCCACTCTTCTATCCTTGAGTCAGCTCATCAAGCTTTACTGAACTAATCTTAAAATTTTCTTTGTATTCATTTACAATGACAAGATCATTCCTAAGAGTAGTAATCTTCTTACCAAGTTCTTCTTCATTATTTCTGGTTCTTTGTAATTCACTTTCCAACTGCATGACTTCCCCATTTATTCTGCTACATTCATCAGATTTCTCTTTCAGGTTCTGAGCAAGATTTTCCTCATTTTTCTTCCTTTATTCTATCTCTTTAGTCATCTTCATCATCATAGATTCCATCTCATGTTTAAGGTTTGTATTGTATCTAGCAAGATTTTCACATTCTTTAGTTATCTCCTTTAAGGTTTGATTCAGGTGAGCATCATCCATGTTTTCACTTTATTTTTGTTTAATCTAATCACATAGATCTTTCCTCTTCACCCTAGATTTAACTATTTGATCCTTCAATGACTGGATGAATTTATCAGTATCTCTAAGATTTGGTTTCAATTCTTAAACTTCTGCTTTAAATTGGTCAAGGTCATCAAGTGCCACAAGAAGCTGTTGTTGAAGACTATTGGAGTCCATCACATTCCAAGATCCACCTCAAGCTGCAAAACTTCTTTAGATGAACTAGCTCTGATATCGATTGTTGGACTCAAGGGAACACTAAGAGGGGGGGTGAATCAGTGTTCAACAATTTTAAAATCCATCAATCTAAAAGATGAAACCATTTCATCATTTCATTAAGGAAAATATGTATGCATTCAAAGTAAAAATTCATAATGCCATAACACAAATTTTTTACGTGGAAACCCTGTTAGGGAAAAAACCATGATGGAGGTTAATCCATAATTTGATTACTCAAATATAATTGCTTACAAAAGGAATGCACTTGCATTCAGTCACACTTCCTAGAGCTCACTACTCAAAAGAGAAAGGCTCGTTGCCTTACAAAATACAAATTAAAACCATCTAAAGGGTGAGCTGAGTTAGTAGCATCAACTTATACCAGGTGGCAGTTTCGGTGAAGCTCATAGATCCGATTTTGGATATGATTTCTGACTCTACACTTCACTTTGCTCTATTCTGCTCTTTGCATCACTTATAATCAAATTCGCACTACTGCACTACTGAATCTCGCAATTCACACTTCTACACACACACACACTTACTCATATCACACATTAAATGATAAAACCAAATCTCTTATATATATCTGCAATCAGGGATTTATTCATCCACCAGTCGGCTTTATAAAATATTAAGTTGTTTTTTCTTGTCGACCAAATCCACCACTAAATCTTTATGTGCATCCTCCAAAGTCTGTTAAGACAAAGAGAGGACCCAAATAACACTTAATCGAGCGTGAATACTTATGATTAATTAAATCTTATACATCTACAATTACTATCCTTGTTGGTTCGGCCTTATCACGCATATAATCAACAAATTAGTGCACCGGATCTTCTAGATCACGTACCAGTGAGTGCACATCAAAACCAAGATACTATAAGCATAAAAAA